>JAAGAY010143917.1:2276-13242 GCA_011801015.1 Ardeotis arabs | reverse complement strand
CGCCCCTTTAATTACACGGGATGCTAGAAATGAACCTTGAGAAAGAGAAATCTGTGCTAGTTGTGGGGAAAAAAATGGGCAAAGTGATAAATCCTTTAGTGACATATTTTCTAAAAAATGAATTCCTTTGTCAGATTTATTTTTACACCAGGAAGAAACTGTGCCTTATACAGATGATGAGCTTGTGCTTTTCTTTCTAAGACAGTATTTCTGGGATTCACAAGAAAGTAGACTAAACAGAAATTGTGAGTTAGTAGTTTCTGCAAGTTAAAGCGGAACAATCCTTTTTACTGCTTAATTAGATTAAGTGGAATCTTTACAATTTGGAATGCTTATTTGCAATATGTGTGAGGTGGAAATTGTATCTTGATTCATATTTCTATTTTTGCATTGTGTAGTAGGCTTATAAGAAAACTTAAGTACAAATAAATATATATGCATTATGGAAAATAAAAGTACTTTCAGCCAGGTAAACTGGGTGCTGGGGCCTCTCTTGTTTGCATATTTTTGGGAATAGTCAAGTTTCTTGTTGTTAGGCGAGTGCAATAAAGAGCTGTGCATCTATTGCTGATGGAGGAGCCAGAGAAGAATCCAGATTTCACTGCTGTGACTTTGAGATAACAGGAGTGAAGCGCAGAAATGTTTGTTTAACTTTGAATGCATGAAGAGAACAAATCTAAGTAATACAGCGCAGCGCATGTGGCTCGTGATTTGTTTTCCCCCCCATAGTCACATTGACAATGACATTCTTCCCTGCAGGCTGGGAATTAAGGGGAAAATACTCACACTGAGAGGCTCTGTTTTGTATGGGGTAGGAAGCCGAAATCTGCACCACTTTGTGTGCTAATGAGTGAGTCATTTTGGTGTAACACCAAACAGCTTATTCCAATAAGGCACATTATTACCTTTTAAAGTCACTCCTTCTGCTCCACTTGAGATTCCAACTTTTTTTCTGCTGCCCAGGGGATTTGTGTTAGAGTTTTAAAAAAAAGAGTAATGATTTTTTTTTTTCTGTTGTTTAGACCCTGCCCTGCACCTTGCAGTAGTTGTTAACAATGTGAGATTGTTGAAGCCAGTATCTTGTTCTCTTTATAGCTTGTTGTAAAAGTGTGGTACTTGTGGGTGGAGCGAGGAGGTTGGTTGTTTTTAGGAAAAGGCTTGGATTATTTCTGTAACTCTGGCTTCACGTTAGCTTGCATCTCTGTGTTAAACACCTGTGGCTTGCCCTTACACGATAGGAAGATGTAATGGGAAAAAACAGCATGTTTAAGATACTGTGGGATCGAGGGTTTCTGTGGCGTCTGTGTTGGTGGCAGGGGCTAGCAGGGCCAGGTGTCCTCACAGAGGCCGTGAGTGACACCGGTTCTCCACGGTCATGTGGGGCTCTGCACGGGACCACTGTGTCCTGTACTGTTTTGTCAAGGACAGGTAGCAGAGGCGGCCAGCATGGGCTGCGCTCAGGTTGTACAGCAGCCATACCCAGCCACCTCTGGAGGGGACGCCCTCCAGCGCTGTCAGCGTGGTCGCATGGCAGATTTCCTCTGCAGGTCAAAGAGGCAAAGGAAGCAATCTCAGATGCAGCAGTGCTTACCAGGAGTTTGGCTGTTCACCTGTGCTCTTTCAAATATGATCAGCAGCTCAAAGCAGTGAACAGGTCTGGAGTGTAGTGGTGCTGAGTCTTGTCATCCCTTAAACAACGTTTCCGTTGTGCATTACTTTTGGTGTCGGGGTGTGCTGATGACAGTATCTAGTTGTAGGTTCAGTCACTGTTGCCTTCACTGATATGGACAATGACATTCTAGTGAGATTGAACTGATCTAGCCTTGTCGTGAGGTGGCGGACGCCCCATCCCTGGAAACATTCAAGGCCAGGTTGGGATGGGGCCAGTCAAGGATGTGGCTCTGAGCAACCTGATCTGGTTGGAGATGTCCCTGCTCCTTGCAGGGGGTTTGGACTGGATGGGCTTTAAAGGTCCATTCCAACCCAAACCATTCTATGATTCTGTGATTATCGTGCTTAATTTATCTGATAGTATGCAGTTTGTTTTGATGTTTCTTTTTGACAGTTACTTCTCTTTCCAAAGAAGCAGCATAATGTAGTGTTAATGATGCATCCCTGTGTCTACATGCTACCAGTGGAGCAGCATCTGAAATGAAAACCTTCAGAAAACACATCTTTTTAGCCCTGTAACCTTTGTATTCACCACCTAGCAGTATACAAATGAACCTGGGGTTGTGTCATGAGATACAGCACAAAATGTGTGTAGTCTATGAAGTGAGTATATGAGCTGGAAAAGTAGCAGCTGAATTTAAGCTGCTGAATTAGTTTAGCAGGGGGAGACCGTAAAGCATTTTTCATAGATTGAAATGAATTGCTGCAGGTTGTGATGCCCATGACCTTTAGATATTTTTGACACTAAAGCATGACCTGTTCTCATGAGAAGAAAATCCCCTTCACAAAAGACACCTCTTACATTATTCAATCCTTTGGTGTGTGTGGGTAAGTCATTTTATTTGGAAAACTTGGCATGATTTCAGCACGAGGATGCCCTCTGCTTTAATTCAATCTCCCTGACCTAAGTTCAAACCCATCACACATTGTAGCAACTGCAAATAATTCCTTTGTAAAGATTGTCAGAAGTGAAATGAGGTTAAGTCAAAACCCCACAGCTCTGCAGAATGCATGACTAGCGCATATGAAGGGGTGATTGGCAATTGCTGGCCGGAAGTGTCAGTTCTAAATCGTCCTTGGAAGAGTTGTCATCCTCAATCAAAGGTTCAGCTCAATGACACGGAAATTAAAGTGCCTATAAGAGCTGATTTCAACCTGAAAATGCTCAACAAGAGGGTAGAAGTTCGAGAAGATAAATTAAGAAGAGTGAGAAATATAACTTCCTGTGCACACAAATGTTAATAGCTAATACTACAAGCTACTTCCACACCGATTTTTATCTTCTGACTTAGCCTTACTAGGTCAAATTTAAAAATATTCAAGGATTAGGCATGTAGGTGACAAGTAGGATTTTCAAAGCATAGGAAAGGCTGAGTGACTAGGTCTGTCTAGCCACCAGTAGGACTTGGGTCTTCAGCCTGACTGGGTGTTAAAGCTTGCCAAAGGAAAGCATATTCTCAGCTTGTACCTTTGAGATGCCAGTCTACTTGTGAAGATAAGGGTCGGTCACCTCTGAGACTGTACAGTCTTTTTGTAAAAGCCTTTTTGGTTTTGGGTTGGTAGATGTTTTGGATGAGATGCATTCAATGGTGTTTTTTGGGGGGAATGTAGGTTTTATTTTGAAGTCGAGTTCTGAAACTTGGTTTATTAAGATAAGGCATCTTTACATTAACAAACACAGTCAATATGGAGGAGCTGTGTGCTCCAAGTGGAGGTGTTAACTGGGATTTTGCATGGTGGTGTTCTCACTTCTCTGAGCAGACTCACAACTGACGAGTTTACACTAAACATAGCTTCTTCCTGGCTTTTAGACAAAGGTTGATATTTAAAGATCTAAATCCTGCTTTTATTAGGAAGGAGGGGAAAGTGTGTGTAGTTGTATCACTATAGTTGCACTGGTGCTGGCTTTCTGAAGTTGTCACCTCTCTTGCCTTGTTTTTGCTAGAAGTAATCTCCCACCTTATCTCCAGAAGAGCAGGAGAAGACATGAGCCACAAGAAGTTATCAGTGAGCTTAATTTCAGCAGCCACTAACAGATGGGACCAATGCAAAAAAAAAAAAACCAAAAAAACCACACAACCCAAACAGTAGTCCTTTTCCTTAAAACCCAAAACAACAAACAATTTTTAAAAAAGTGTATAGAGTCCATTTTTATTGCTGTAATAGCTGTGAAAACTTTACTCTTAAAAGAAAGGGGAAGCTAAAGAGTAGGACATGCTAAGATGGACCATTTTCTCCCTCTTTCTCTGTTTTTGAACACTTCCTATACTTTTTCTGCCTATGTGTAGAATAATTAAAATGTCTTTTTGTGCATTATATCCAACTACTTCTATGAGCTTCTCTGCAGTGTAACTTTCAAAGTTAAATTTAACTGGATGCCTTTCTCAATGACTATTAATTCAGTTTGTAAGAGAGTCTGGAAACCTTTGATATTGATACTGTGTTGCTGCAATTACTGCCCGTGGTCCGGGGGCCATACTGAAATAAAAAGCCCTTCATACTTTGCTTTTAAGTCAATCCCTTAGAGGCTCAATCAGTTTGATTTCTGAAACCTGTGCTTGGCAGTGAAGCTGATTAAATTCTGCTGGTATCAAGGCTGCACACCCTGGGTTCAAAACCTAGGTGCAATGTCATGTTCTCAGTGGAGGTTATTATACCAATTTTTTATGTTTTAGAATCCAGGTTTTTTTAAAAAAAAAAGTCTTCAAAGGGTATGAAAAGATACATGCGGAGCTGGGCAGCAAATGAGCTCAAAAACAGTAGATCAAGAGCTGTAGGACATGGATGTTTTGCTCACATTGAGTTACTTCTTTAGGCGTGCTTCTTGCGGTAGTAGCAGAGGTTGCAGCTAGGAGAACGATCCAAGCAGTGTGGGGATATCAAGTTGAGGCAAATCAATGCCTACACTTTGATGCAAATTTCTGTTCACACTTGCAGTGTAAGGAAACGCAGTAAATTGTCCCAGAACTAATTCCTTGTAATTGGAACCCAATGAAATTTCTGCTGACTGCTCTGTAGGTTACCAATGCACAATGCTTGTCGTCTAACGTTGCATCCCGTTTTCAACATGAATGTTAGAAAAGGCTGCAGATCTTACTCATAGATTCAGTGTAAGTTTGTAGGACTCTTGGGGATCTTTCTGGCTTTGAGATCATCTGCATTAGCTTTTTATATGACATTTTCAGTCTCATCTAAGATGCAGCTGGAGGATTTATATTGGAGAAGAACAGATTCCTCAATTTCTAGTGCCACAGAATTGCATGCTCCACCCTCCCATCACATCAGACTGTCTAGAAGTGTCCTAGATTACTGTTATTATTTTGGTTAGAAGTTGCTCTCCTAAGATATACCAGGAAATGTCTGTCAAGTGATAGGAAGTAGTGTATCCTTGAAATGAAAGGGACAGAACTGTTAAAAATAATCCACTCCTTGCTAATTGTAGCGTACTTCTCCAAGCCTTGCAGTCAGGGCATTGAGCCAGACAAGAATGAGAGCTGGGTAAACAGGAGGGAGGGATTCTACCACTGTGTTGGTTTAGGTAATGTTTGTGGAAAATGGTAGGCCCATAGTAATTTACCCTGAAGGACTTTGTCTGACGTTTTGATGATTCTTGGTGATTCCTGAGGAAAAACTTAAGTCCAGTGAGTGATCATGGAAGTTGATTAACTTCATCTTTTTGAGGGATGGCTCAGTGATGCAGCAGTCCTACGTGCCTCAAAACAGAGACACTGAGCTAATGCCCAAACATTTTCCTGAGTGAATCAAGAGCAGCTCTGAGAATGAGGAGCACTGAGCCATCCTTCCTGAGCACTGACTGGTGTAAATCTTTGCGCTTGTGACTTTATATATGGTTTCTGTTTTTCATTGACTTTCTAAGAAGAAACTTCTAGCCAGAAATATTTTTATCACTAAATTGTCTTTTAAACATATATGAATGACTATCTATAGAAAAATGAATAGCATTCTTAAAGGTAATCACATACCTGAGGATATCTGGTTGTAAGCCTTTTATTGCTGTCAGTAGGAAAGACAAAATGCTTTCCTATCATCAAGAAAATTAATCATTTGGTATTCAGTATGTGTGTGAATAGAATTAATTCGTATACTCATTCATTTCTGCACTCAGATAATTGAAGAAAACATGAATAAGATAGATTGTTAGAAAAGGTGGAGTAATTGCAAGTTATTGCTATAGATTAACTGTCCTGGGTGATCAAAACTGCAAATGTATCTGGGTGAGTAACGAAATCCCTTGCAATGCTTTCACTGTCTAGGGCCGCCCCGATGAAAGACTTTGCTTCTGTTTTTCTGGAGTGTAAAAGGGTGGCCAGATTTATGCAGAACACTTGTAATTTTTCAACTCCTGAGCTCTGTTGTGAAAATTGTTGGGCTCCATCTAAGCCTGCAATTTATTTCTGTGAAATTAGTGAAACAGCCTCACCGATGCTGCAGCTGAGAAGATCTGAAATGGCTGGTGGGATCCTGAAAGTCACGGGGGAAGGAATTTTCCTCCACTTGGGGAACTTTAAGTAACTGTAGTTATTTGAATTATTTTCTTAGGATTGTGAGCAAATGCAACTTTGCTCTTTTTGAGTGAAGGTGATGCGGACCCTAACTAAACAGCAGGCTAATGTGAAACAAACCTTAACCACATGGCTGCACACAACTGATGAGAGAGGTGCCCTTGATTTCCCCGAATTAATCTGAAAGAGGGGATAAGAGTATGAGAAGTTATTCTAAGCATGAGAAAATGCATCAGCAGAATGATTTCATTATGGGAAAACAGACTTGCGTTTCATGCTATTGCTTTACAGAAATGAAATGAAAAGGCAGTTCTTGTAGAGCTATGTATTTACTTTCTAAACAAACTGGACCTCATTCGATCTCAGTCCTCTTGTAATTCTCTTGCTGATGCAAGTTGACCTTTTGCTCCAAAATTTAAAATGAAAATGCAGCTCATCTCTGTGGACACAGATATAGCCCAGAAGGAATGATAAGGTGCTTAGAAATAATAGCGTAGTTTACATGCAATTGTACACAAGAGATGTAGGGTCAAAGCAGCATCTAAAGTCAGTTCTTGGTTCAGGGGAGGGCTGCGCTTTTTCTCTCGTGCATCCGGCAAATACAGCGTTGGGAGTTCATTTTTCAGGTTGCTTCAAGGGCAGGCAAGAAGAAGCCATCTTCACAAAGTGCTGCATGAAGCTCTTTCCATAGGTGTCTACAACACACACCCCTAATATCTTTTCATTCCAAGTGATGACTCACATGAATGTCAGGGCTCAATAGATAAAAAATGTTTTCAAGCCTGTGGGGTTATGAGAGGGTTTTAGTGTCTCTTACTGATGTTTTTGATGACTCTAACGATTGCTTATACCTCTTTCATAACCTTATTTGTTGGTTTGGGCACAGCACTGCGTGAACACTTGTTGATTAAGGACCACAGCCATAGCCACTCAGCTTTTGGGATTGGACTGATTTAATATTCATGGACTCTTGAAATGTGAAGTATCGTATTCCACTCTAAACCTGGCACTCCTGCTCTTTGAATTCCATGCATCCCTGGATGTGTAAATGAAAAGATTGCTGCCTCTGAGCTGATTAATGTCTTTCCATTTGTTTACTTTTTCCTATAACAATACACTGAATCTGTATCAAACATTTTAGCTTCATTTTTATAAAAGCGAGAGTAAGTAAATACTCTTTGTTAACATAAAGCTGAATCTTGGGCTCCTGTGTTGCCTTATATGTTGTACTTCATGTGCCACTAGGGCTAGATGGTATGGACACATGAGCATCGTGGATGGCCGTTATTATTTCTCCCTGGCTTGATTGCCATCGTGCATTGGAGGAATGCGTAGGCTTGTGTCAGCAATGAGGTAGTAGAGAGTGAGCCGAGGAACAAAACAGACCTGCAACAAACTACTACTGAATGAATGTGGGAGGAACCTTTCATCCTGTGAAAAGTGTCAGAACTTTTTTATTTTGTGGGGTGTTTTTCCTGTCTCCACCTGCTCCCCTCTCCCTCCTTTCATTCCAGTAACAAATGTTAAAACATTGATTTTTCTGTAAACACAGTTTCTAGGGTTTAACTAGTTGTATTTAATGACCTTTAGCTGTAGGAGTTGACTGCTGGACTGTATGCAACTTATTTTGATGCTATTTTCCTCCATGTTTAATGCTTATGACTGAGTTGACATGTTGAGCAGTCCAGCAAGAGAGCTGTGGTTCAGCAGTGTCCTCTACTATGGCTGGGCTTTGTGTTCTGCTTGTTCTGTCATGCTTCTCCTGTGGGTCATTCAGCCTAACTCTGCAAACTGGATGTGGGAGATGTGCATCAAGTGCTTTGGATTAGCATAAACCCAGTTAGGACAAGCCGAGGAGTCTAGTAAGTGAAGATCCAAGCCTGTGTGCTTCCCTCTGCTGTACTGCTGGCACTGGGCAATAGGAAATGCCTCCTAGTTCAAACACGTAAAATGGGTTCTGGAGATCAAATACAAATGGAAATAACAACATTGGGGTGGATTATATTTAACTGATAATTGATCTATAGGTTCTAAGCTACATGAGAAAAAAAAAAAAAAGCTTAGGGATTTCTTATAGTGGGCAGAATCAGGCCTATGCAATGGATTGCTAACTGTGGTCTTCTCCAGAAGCTATGCCACTTAATGGAAGTAATTTACCTCCTGGCATGGTGCTGAAGGAATCCTCAGTTGTACTGAATTAAGATGTTTTCACATCTGGTCATGGAACAGAAAAGTGCTGGACCAATTGTATAAAAGCTTTTTAGATATAGGCTTCATTAAAACTATACCAAATTATAACTTTGCCTTGTTTTCATTAAGCTGTTTAACTTTTGGCTTAAAAATAATTTGATCTTGATTATAATTCTAAACTCAGGAGGGGAAAAAAAAGTATGAGACACGATACAGCAAAAGAAAATGCTTACTGTAAGTATTAAATATGTCAGGTCCCCATCAGGACTGGAGACATGTTTTTAAGGCATTTCACGAGCTGTTAATAGAACAGAGTCCTTCCTGGGAAGATAGACTTGTTTCCAATTATATCTTTGCTTTAAGTTTTACTTTGTTTTTTTTTGCTATTTACTGTATTGTTCAGAATTCTGTTTATAAACTTAATCCTTAAAACAGCACATTTCGAGAAGTACCACATGAAAAATTTCATACTGAATTTGTCTCAGTATGTTTTGTTGGAGTTGATTACCAGTTATTTTCTGGATGATCTGCTTAGAGTGAAGGTGTTAGAACCATATTTTTTGAGAAGAACTATTTTGGGTTGTATAACAATGCAGATTTTGATTTGATGTAACAATAGCATTTCACTTATGGAGTACGCTAAAGCAATTCTTAGCAGTTGGAAAGCATTTAAGATCCTCTAAGCAAAGTAAAACCTTAAACTAATCCTTCTAAGCAATCCTGTGAGACTCACCCGTGTTTGCATTTTGCAGTAATGCAGAATGAGAATACCGTGTGACTTGCCACAGGCTAGGCAGGGAGCAAGTGGGAAAGTGAGGATTAAAATCTGAAAGCTCCTGGCTCTCAAGCCTGCACTCAACCCACTAGATATCACCGACTGTTCTAATCAAACCTCTGAAACTACAATATCTTACCATCTGTTGTGCAAATTTCCTCAGGGAACTTCAAGACACTCTCTCTTTTACATTTCAGGCTCTTTGAAAACTGTATTTGAAAAAAAACCCCAAACCCAGCAAACTAGAAGTGAAACAAATGCATACCAGTCATGCACTTATTGTTGCGGTGTGCTGGTTTGAGTGTTGGAGTTGGCTTATTACTGAGGAAAACAAAAGGCGTCTCCCATAGAACATTTCAAGTTTTAATCTGTTAGGCAAAATGTTTTTTTTCATCATGAAAACAAAAGGCAAAAAAACCCAGCTCAATTATTTCCATCTTCCAATCGCCTCTGTCACACTCCTTTTGATTCAGTGACTTGCCAGAATTTACCCATTGGCACAACAGTTATTTTTAGACATGTTGCTAGATTTCAAGTAAAGCTCACTGGTGCATACAAATTATTAATTTAAGCATTGATTTGAAAATAATAATAATATATATCTCTCTGACAGTGTGTCAGGAAAGCATTAGACATAGTTGTTACGGAAGCAGTAATCGTACACAACAGTTTATTGGGAAATCGTTCGGGTTTGAATGACAACAGTAAATGCAAGCCACAAATAAAGAAAAGCAGGATTTTAAGTGCCTGTTCTGCACTGGCGTGCAGAGGTTCCCTCAGAACACCAGCTTGCTCGCAGCAGTGACAGCCTTGGAGCTGTGTGTCAGAAAGCCAGTCAGCGCAGAGAAGGCAGCTCGTGTGCCGGCGTGAGGGAGAGGAGGCATTTTCTACGCCTGTTAGCTCATTGCCGAGATACCGGTGATCTCGCTTCTCCCCTGATCCGCAGCCTGTCCTGCAGGCCACTGTGATACTTAAAAGGAGATACCTGCATGCTTTAACATCCTTCGCTGTGCAGCATCAAGTGATGTACATTTGATTAACTCTTAATAGCTTTAGCACTGGCCAGTGTTCCTGCATCTTGTGATGCTCCTCACTGCACAGGCTGAAGGAGGTCCATGGCAATAAGCAGTTGATGCCCATTGCTTCTTTAGTTGATGTGCTTTACTTAAACTTATACATTTGCCTGATACTGTAAAATCTCTGCCTGAGCAGTTTTGGGAGCACTGGAAGCTACATGGCCTTATGATATGGCACTGCATGAAGGTAATACACCATGTTTCTATCTAGGGGAACACCGAGCAAAGATATTTGGACTGTAATCTGTCTTGGGTAGAAACCACGTGCTCTGTCTGTACATTGCCTAGGACAAGAAGGACCTGGTTTGTGTTTGGAGCTCAAATGGCTTCTGCTTTACATATGCAGATTACCACCTACAGGAGGTACCTACAACTCTGTGTTGCAAGGATTTGGTACTATTTTCCTGCTCTGCGGTGGAAAACCTGCTTTGAATGTACTTGATGCTTAAACATCACCCAGTCTTTGGGGACTATCAGATACTGACTGTTTGCATATTGTTTGGACAATGTGCTATATAATAAACAAACTAAAAAAAAAAAAAATTGATATGCAATAGAATCCACGAGGCAGGGCAGATGGATTTTTAAAGGGGCTGGATGGTACATATGTGTGTCTCTTTCTGCTGTCAGTAACTGTTTTAATTATGTCACTTATTGAGTGGCCTCTGATAAAATATCTACTGACTAACATTCATCCAGGGTGGTTTTTTTGGTTTTGGTTTGTTTTTGTG
>JAAGAY010143916.1:0-61905 GCA_011801015.1 Ardeotis arabs | reverse complement strand
CAGGTCAACCTTTGTCACTGCAGCGATTTCTGCACAGTGCAAGTTCTGTTCCTGGCCAGCTAAACGGTGCCTCGGCAGCATCTGAAAGAAACCTGCCCTTTGGCTTCGCCTACCCCTTCCCCACACCCACCTCCAGACCCATCACGGGTTTCAAGGGACAGAAACATTCATTACTCGGACGTGGAAGGTGCGGAAGACGGATCGGGCTTTCCCCTAGATAGCTGGGACAAAGCCATTTTGCTCAAAGCAGGATGACCCGCTGTCTCCTCTCTTTCGTGACTCTCCTGTGCTCAGACCACGGGTGGTTACGTGCCCAGTTCTGCGGGGACAGACAAGCCACAGCCACGTCTGCACGATGTGCGCAGCTGCACACACACAGCAGCACGCGTGCAAATTCTCCTGACCACCATCTTGCTGAATATTAGCGTACTAGAGCGAGACAAAAGCCTGTAGCTTGAACCTGGAGCCTCCCTCGCTGGCTGGGCAGAGCTCCCAGGCTATCAGACATGTTCGTGGAGTTCACTGTGGGCAGGAGGACAGTGACTGCAGAAGAAACGGTGACGGCGATACCCCAAGACCTCCCCACCAGCACCGTGTGGAAAGCGGTTAATGAGTGACTTGCTCCAGGCTCGCTGGGATCCGTTCTCTTTCTTCCCTCTTCTTCCCATATGTGCAACGTTATGGTACAGTGGCATCCTGCTCTGCTCCTGTCATCTCCTCAAGCCCCTTTCCTCAGGAGCCCTGCCGCCCCTTGCCCCGACACTGCCTCCTGTCTCTGCTTCCACTGGAGAGGACGCTGCAGATGACGAGGTCTGTGCAGAGGCAGCGCAGGAGCTCGTTGTTGTGCTGCAGACGGACAGCTCTGGTCTCGCTGTCCCGTGGAGGAATCACCGTTTGGCACAGGGCAGGCAGCAGCTGGAGGGGTCCCGCGGTCCGGGGGAATGTGCAGAGCTGTAGGTGAGTCCTGGCTGCAGTCCTTAGAGCAACCTACGCTCCAGCAAAACAACGAAACAAAGACTAGAACAGAACGCCCTTCTCAAGGGTATTGCCTCGTCCAGTCCTTCCAAGCTCAGGAGCCGTGTTTCTAACAGAGAAGCCAACCACTGGAAGCAAAAATAAACTGTTTCTGTTCTGTAGCTTTTAGAGGATATAGCTGGGAGGGGGGAGAAAAAAAAAAAAAAAAAACCAAAACAAAAAAAAAAAAGGGAGATTGTCTCTCTTCCCCTTGTCAAAATCATCAGTAGCTAAGTCAGAAAAAAAATGTTCAAGTTATGGGTTGCGGCAGCAGCCAACACTAAACATTCAAGTCGATAATTTCACTATGTACACCATGGGTGAGACACGGCCCTGCCCGCTGGGACTCCTCCAGCGCCGCTGCCACCGCCGCTATCTGATCCGCTTCTCCACCGAGTACACCGAGATGTAGTAGTCGTTGCTGCCGACGGCCAGGTGGGGCTGCGGGGAGAGCAAAGCAGCGGTCAACGCACAGGTGCCACGCAGCACATCACCGGCAGAACGGCCACGGCCGGCATCTGCAGCAGTAACGCCCAGGTGCTCAACAGCTCCTACGTGCAGCTGCCAGCGCAGCTCTGACGCCACTTCTGCCAGCACCCACTCGTCTCAGTGAGTTATGTGCCCATTGCAGCCAGGGGGAAAACCACCGTAACCATTAGCTGCCAACCGCTAACATAATTTTTCTAAATGACTGCAAATCTGCTCGTTAGGAACGGTCGCCCGGATGGAAAACGAGCGCTCCCTGCACGGAGAGGCCCAGGAACAGCCCCCGCCGTGACGACCTGGGCCGGACAGGGCTTTGTTCGCGTGCTTATTTCAAGAGCAGAACACTCCCAATGACTAGCCACCTCCTTCTCCATCCCCCAGACTGCACGACAGCAAAACTGCTGTTCAGCTTTGCGCAAGGCAGCTTCTCAAACTGAGGAGGAGACGAGCTCTCCTTCCGCTTTGCTGCCTTCAGGATGCCTAACACTATCGCCGAGGCAGGAACGCTGCCTTCCCGCTCCCTGCCCAGCTACCGCCGAACCCTCACCGGGCAGCACGGCTCCTCCCTCCTCTCCGCAGGCCCTGCATCATTCCCACCGCTCTTTCCTATTACACATTAAATATTTGTGTTCTAACCCGCAGGATTCTAGAATAACCCTCTGCCTAAATGCCTTCCTTAACCTCCTCCTGTTCTTCCCATCCATCCATGTTGTTTCCTTAAGCTTTCCATCTCCTCCGTTCACTCTCGTCTCGGGGTGAGCAGAAGTCCATAACGCAGACGGGCACCTGCCTCCTCATTAAGCAGCAACCAGATTCTCTCCCTAATGACCACTGCAGAGCCACCTCAGCTGTGACAAATTTCCTTTTTACTCTGATTCAGTCCAGACTTTGTCAGCTTATGCCTTTGATTTCTGCAGTTCTCTCATTTTTCTGCTGTGTAGTTTTTCTGCTGCACAGCACCAGGTCCTCCTCGTGCCTTACGTACGCGGGGCAAAAGCAGCCCCAGAGAACAAGGGCGAGCCCACCGCCTGCAAGACAATTGGCGCAGCATAAACGGGCAGATAAAATTCTGTGCGCTGGAAGCGAGAGACTGCGCCTCTCCCGTCAGCTCCAGGCACACACGCCTCGGATGACTTCCGTGGCGCGCACTACGGAGCTAAGGCGGGCTGCCGTCCCTGAGCCACGGGAGGAAAAGGGAACGGCACATCCAGCCGACCCGCAAGGTGAAAGGGCTGGGGCACTGGGAGCCCTGTTCCGGCCGGAGGTGCACGCCGTCAGCCAGCAGCGCCGCGGTGCTGCCAGCGTGGTCGCCCGGGACAGCCCGGAGAGCAGGCGCTGAGGACCTGAGCCGAGAGCCAGGCTGGAAGCGTCCTCAGGAGAGCGGGCTGGGGCAGCAGCGATCTGCGCTGGGGGTGCCTGCGCCCTTCCCTCCTCCAACACAGACATTAACTAAGAAATGCAATTCCAAAATCCAAAAAGAGAGAATACAGACCCAGTGAGGATGGAAAGCCAGGCAGCTGATGGCTCCAACTCTCTGTCCCATAAAACCATCGTAGTACTTGATATTGTTGATCAGCTCCCCGTTTCCATTGTAGATTGCAGTGAACTGATTCATCGAGCCACTGGAAAGGAATCAGGAGAACACGGTGTCACCGAGAATGCTGTGGCAACCACAATATTGCTGTCTACAGCCCCTTTTTCAGCTGTGCTGACCCAAGCCCTTTATCAGACCCGTGCGCAATGATTTCCTGTAAGCAGGAGACTGAATTCAACTGTACCATGGCAACCTCAGCGCAGAGTCTACAGAAACGCTGGAACCACGGTTACCTGTTACGCTGCAGGGCTGAGACAGAAAACCACGAGGAGCGGGTGCACACACGCACTGCGAGCACATCCCCCAGGAACCCCCAGTTTACGTGGCTGCGGAGCAGCTGCTAGCCCCCACTCAGAGCCCAAAAACGCACACGCTGACTCTGAAGAGGGATCTGACGTAGCAGCGTAAGACCGTACACCATCACTTTAAGCCACCGGCGCAGGGGCTTCATTAATGCATGTGAGGGATAAAATTGTTTCATTAATGCATGTGAGCTGCAAATGCGGGGAAAAAAGCTCCACTGTTTGTGGTGAGGTTAAAACAAACAACAAAACCCCGTGAATGACGTCTGCAGAGACAAACTCTCCGCTCTGTGTACTCCAGGGATGCTGGAGATGAAACTGGAACTTACCACGCAAAGAGGTTGGCTTGCGGGTGAATGTCGAGGGCCGTCAGCCCTTTGACTATCTGAAGGACCTTCATGGACTCCGGCATCCGAGGGTCAAAGAACCGCACGTCTCCGTTTACACTGCCAACACACGAGTTTCACAACATCAGGCTGTACCCACACCAGATCCTAACGCCCAAGAAATCGAGCTACATGCCTGTCCGTGAGCTAACGACCTCCATCAGAAAATTGGGATGGAGAAGACACACACCCTTGCCTTCTCCATCACCAGGTCTGGATCCCCAGTGACGTCCCTTACACGTGGTGCCATCCGCAAAGCATCCAGTGCTGTGCAAACAGCTCGCCTCTGCCCTCAGGAGGATCCGTTGGGACTTTCACGGCTTACAGCTCATCCCCGAGTACAAGTGCCTCCACTGCCATGTCACACTCAGTACGGCACGCTGCACGTCAGACCCAAATTCCTGCTCCTTTCCACGGCAGGAAATTGTATTAGAAAACTCTAACCAGATGGGATCTGCCGGTGCCACCCATTACGCCAAACATCTGCACACAGGTGTCCTCGCTGCCCAAAGCGCGCTGCAGGCCGGGCGTAACAAACCCTGCGGCGCGCAGGCGACGTGTCAGTCCTGCAACCACCTCAGCAGGGAGAGAGGGTGGGGAAAGCGACAGTGGGGTGGCAAGATGCTGCACTTCGGAGATCAAGCACCTCTCAAACACAAAGGATTTCCTGTTACGTGATTTCTCTGAAATACACCAGTAGAAACATGGCTGTCAGACGTGAGGAGGACATCTCTTCCTACAGCCCTGGGACAGAGGACTGAGGATTTTGCCATAAAGACAAACAGAAAAGTCTCCTATGGAAATTAAATTCAAAATCAGCCCATCTGATCTTATCCTGCTGGTAGCAGAAATAGGGCTTTTGGCACCACAACTTCTGAATTGGTTTTTTTTTTATTTTTTCCCCAAGTCACTGATGGCCAAACAACTGTGAATTGCCCTACGCAGCTAAGAACAACAAAGGCATTAAGGAGCACAACGCCTTCGGTTCCTTTACCTCTGGAATACCTGACAGTGATCAAAAAGTTGTTCTACGGCATTACTTATTATAAGAAACTGCAACATCATTACATTCAAGGCAAATTAAACTTGAGGCTGATTTAGATCCTGAAGACTGGATGGAGTGAAACCAGACAAGACTATTGTTTGAGAGAGACTGAATACAGAGTAAATTCACTTAAAGCTCTGAACCCTAATAAGACTGGAAAATGGCTCTGAATGCAGTGGAAGACCATGCAAGAGCTTTACAGTGGAAGTGAAGTTCTGTGATGAGGAGCTACACAGGAAAATACACCCCAGCTGAACAATAACGGGCAAGAAGAAGTCAACAACAGCTAAGCTACTAAACCAGGATATTCAGAAGGTGTTTAAGGACCTTTTCTGATAAAAGCAGAGCCAATGGTTAATTAGAAACACCGTGGTGGCACTAGCATGTAGATCAAAGCAGTTGAACTGCAGTTGAGCAGTTGAACAGTGCTGGGCACGGAGAGCCAAGGACCAGCTCCGCGTCACAAGTCCTGTGTCACCAACTCCTGCCTCTGGTCCAGAGAAGTCTCTCTGAGGTTCAGAGACCTGCTCCACAAGCACTGCAGTGCCTTCGAGTTCTTCAGGAAGTAGTCAGACCAAAACCTCGCTACGTCCTAACATTTGTTTTTCTTGGATCTTGCTGTCAACTGAAGAAGAAAGTGAACTGAGAGAAATTGAGAGTGAGGTGGCTTGTCTGAACAGGTTCCTCTGGGATGAGACCAGACCCGACTTTCTCACACCTCTCCAGTCCCGAGAGAAAGCACCACCCGCCGAGAAGGGCGCTGAGGAGAGGGGAAAAGGAGCCTTCAGACCCAGGCTGGCCAAGCGCGCAGGCCTGACCCCGGGGATTGCTGAAGGAGATTACAGAGAGGAAGATTAAAATCTCTAATATGTGAGCTCAACAAACCTGGCAGCTGCAGCGCATAATCCCCTTTCTGAAAATCTTAATACATTTTCACGGGCCCATCCCCCACCTCAGGAATGTTCTGAATCCCAGAAAATCATGTTTTGCTTTCATTTTGTAATCAAGAACAAGAGCCTCTTTGTGTGCAAGCAGTGGCTTTGTGACAATAAATTATACTCTGCTGTTCTTTAATGGCCACGTAAGTATACGCTGCTCTCTCCGCACTGTTTACGAGGCAGCAGCAATGGATTTATGTGTAGAAAATTGCTAGACAGCAAAGTAATCCTGCACAGCAATATGCCCAACAGATGCAACAACCACCTCCTCCTCGTGTTCTCTCTCCAACGACCCCACGGAGATGGTGGCAGTAAATCAACCCCACGATATACTATATCTAGCTTGGGTTTCTGGTTCACTCAGTTCCTCCCTCGCACGTCTTGTGATAGTGATTTCAGCAGACGCCTTCTTGTTTACTCTCAAGCCTCACTAAGAGGCTTCCAAAGAAAGCTTCACATTTCTTTTTGCCTCTCTCCACCAAGTCTGGAGCAGGAGTTAATTACCGAAGCAAATATCAAACTAAAGAGCTTCACTCTCTTAGCTCTTGAAACATCAGAGGCAGATTTTGAAGAGAAAAGCAAACGGTGTTTAAGAGAAAACAGCTCACACAGTAACACCTCTGTTACCTGACGCTCATGATGTTGCCTTCAGGATGTTTCTGCAAGTACGCTTTCACCACCCAGGCCGTGTGCTCCCGGTAGGTCATGACACGGCTGAGGAACAAGAAAATAAACGTTTTGAAGGGGAGGAGGGGGAAACACGGGGATCCCAGCGAGCCCGGGAGGGACGGGTGGTTACCATTCGCTCAGAGCCATCCTCCTGTCAAAGACGCGGATGGAGCCGTCGCCCAACCCTGCCACAATTAACGAGCGATGAGAATCACAGGAGAGGCTGGTCACGCAGCTGTCAGCTCCGGTGGGGATATCCTAGGGAGAAAGCACACCGAAGCCAAGCTGAGACCACGATGTGTCCTCAAGTCCAGCCCCAGAGAGAAGGCTCTGGAACTGAGGTGCTAAACCAGACAGACCCCGCGTCCTACTCCTCTTCCTTCCCCCATCCTGTAAATGAGTCCAAAACCAAACCAGAGCTTCCCCCGCCACCGGCACTGCGACCCTGCCTCCGCGTGAAGCTTCCCTCAGGCTCCCTGGCCACCAGCAGAACCGCGGGGGCGGTGACCCGGGGGTGACGGTCACTGCTGCCGCCGTGCGTTCAAGCCACAAGTGCCACGGTCGACCCGAAGAGCCTGGCCCAGAGGGGGAGTTCCAGCAAAACCAGCTTTTGCAAATCGTTTCGCTTTACAAACCAGAACAAAGGCCAGGTCTGCTTTAGGGAGGAGGGTTCACGTCATTCTCTGCTAGGAATATCTGGTTAGCTAAAACAAACGGCTACAGACGTTATTTCTCCATAAACCACCTTTGCTGTGTACAAGCTGTGAATGCCACCGGGATGGCAGGAGGGACGGAATACATCTGGAGAAGAGTCACAGACAAATACACCTGTAGAGAGCAAAAACTTGTAACGACCCATACAAACCACGGACAAACAAACGTACAGCGCGCTATAGGTAACACCATCCACACAGAGGCACAATGCTGCAGGGTATCAGCCCTTTTTGCGCATCAAATCAACCCCCAAATAAGTCCCAGGAAGTTATTTAAATGTCTCTTGTAAAATAAGTTGGTGGTTTGGTTTTTTTTTTTTGTCTGTGCCAGATGAAAAGCTTATTAGGCCCCTGGAAACAATAACATTATTTTACCAGCTCCTTTTACCAAGAATGGCTCCAGTTATGAAGGCCATTTCTTTCAGTTTCTGTTTTTTAAACGCTGAGCTCTCTTCCTCTTCCATCATGAGGATCACGGCTACGCCTCTGCAGAGCCCGGGGGTCGCTGCAAAGGGGCCGAGCTGGGGAGATGATGGTTGGGCCTGCTGAGCACGACCTTCCTCCTCTCCCCGCCCGGCGGCCGCGGGCAGCAGGCACTGCGGGGCAGCACTGGTGCTCCTGAGCAACGTCCCAGCGACGCGTCAGCCTTGCACACACCACGGACTGACTACAACACGGCACCAGAGAACCTCTCTGCGAGACGCAGCGAGCCAGCGCTGTGCCGTCTATCGTCCCCGCTGCGGGACGTGCGACAAGCAGATCCAGGTTACCTCACCAGAAGCCAGACACTGCGTGTATTAAATAAAAAGACATGGAAAAAGACGACTGGAGCTTGCAAGGACAGCTGTGCTGGGAACACAGTGCGCACTAACGGTGCTACTTTCCCACTTTCTACTTGCTAGAAGCAAAAGAGTTGGAAAACGTCTACACCTGTTATAAGGAAAACCATTTTCAATTAAAACAGGTAAAAAAGCTAAGCAGCACTGAAAAAGTAGGGTAACAGTCAGGAGGCACATCAGCTAACTTCACTCTTCAACCTTGCTTTTGCTTCCGCGCGCATTCCCCTCTCCCAGCGCGGCTCACGGCCTCGGCCGGGCGAGGTGGTGGCTGGCGGGGCCACCAGCCCCCGGGGCTGCTCCCGGCAGCGCTTCCTGCTTCCGAACCCCAGCTCCTGGCTTTGAAGCGGGAACAGCCGGCAGAAGTGAAAATGAAGCACGCACTCCTCCAGTGCTGCCGGAGGTACGCTGTTTGGAGTTCAGAGAGCGGGAAGGCGCCGTTATCAGCCCGGATCACGCAGCGTCGCTGCTTTGTGCTGAATCTCCCTTCCCCAGTGTTACTGAGTCAGGAAGTTTCAATCACTTGAATTTCAACACAACCAATCTTCCCAATTAGAAAAGAACCAACATGTTTTTAGATACTTCCAGTGCAATCATTAATCATCATAATCCAAAAGATTTTCACCTCCTGAATTTTGCCGTTCTCTAATTTACATAGAAAAAATAATACATGAAAGTAATTAAGATTAACATAGGCTTAATTATCCTGCATTGCAGGGTCAAAGGGCCGTAATTAACGTTCATTCAAGGGTAATTAATTTCTAGAAGCTTTGAAAACCAGTCTTCCTTTTTTCTCCAGCACGGTGACTCCATTCTCACAGACCAGCTGCTTCTCCCTAGAATTTCTGAGAAACCTTCATTTGAACACAACTGACAGCAACGCTCGCAGCATCGTTTCCCCGTCACACTGCACAGGGAGTTACGTACGCCCGAAATGCTGCTTCTGTGCAGAGGTGAGATGTGACTGTCCCAGCGCGTGGGTCTGCAGAGCTCCCCTGGGAGATGCGGCGACGCCGAGGGAGCTGCCAGCGGCCTCTCGGGCAGCTTCTCGCTTTGGTACTGGGCCAAACGGCACGGAGCAAACTCCTGACCTCAGTCAGGCTGGGCAAAGCTGGCAACAACCCCACTGGCTGCACGGGAGCAGCGCCTGGTTAGGAAACCCTCGTGGCTCTGCCCTGCTGAGCACCGGGTCCCAACTGGAGCGCGGACAGAGCAGGTCCGTAGGTGCTGCCTGTGGGGACGCAGCTCTCCCCAGAGCAGACCTGGGGCTGGCAGGTACCAGAGCAGCGCGGCTCCGTAATCAGCTCTGTGTGCGTCCCAGAGCGGAGACGGCAGCGCAAGGTCCGAATGCTCCACCACCGACCCAGCTCACCGCTACGTTTCCTCCAGAATTTTTACACTATTTCCAGCACGTGCCAATAGGAAACCCTATCTGCAGCCCAGTGCCTGCCTCCGGATTTCCCAGCCTCACCTTTCCCAAACACTGTCCAGAATCACAGCAGCAGCTTCCAGGGAAAACCTGACATGCCCACGAAGTAAGTGTGTGTTTTTATTTCTCTTGTAACACGACCCTGGGGCAGGGAAGCAGGAGCTCCAGGGCCTGTCAGCTCTTCACAGAGCAGTCTCAGACCTTTGGCCGTGCACGGAGTAGCTCACCGCACGGGATGCGCTCTGGGAGGGAGAAGGTGAACAGGACAAACACGCAGACGGTACCTGCACTTTCATTTCCCGATCCGTGTCCCAGATCCGGATTATCCTCACGTCTCCTGACGTCATCAGGAGCCCAGTTTCCTGTTCCCAGTCGACCACCATTCCCGCTCCTGAAACAAAACACAGGCGGGGTGCGCAAGTTACTCTCCACGTCAGCACAGGCAGAGCTGTGCTAATCAGAACAGCAGCTTTTGTGACCTCGTGTACAGAAACCATGGTTATCAGAGAAAATGTGAAATTGCACACAGACAAATCCGCACGTCCTGCAAACGGGACCACAGCAGCTGGTCCTGGATTTGAGTCCAAAACACATCCTTCGCCCCTCGTCTAGCCTAAGTGCTTCGCAAAGCCGAGGTGCAGACGGTCCCTACAGGCTGGTGAACAAACCCTTCCAGGGACACTGCCAAGCCCCCAGGGACTCCCAGGGAATCTTAATAAATTATCCACCACTTTAGGAGAACTCCAGATTAAATGATGATTGGAGTAGACTCAACCAGTGACACCTCACACAGCAAGACAAGTCTCTGGATTATCACCATTCCTCATTCTAACAGAAACATGTGGCCAAGGGGAGATGTTTCTAAACAAGGAAGAGCAAAGTCATTGCTGCAAGATATTTAATTAAACAGCTTGGTAGGAGTAAAAACCAATTTGCTGCACAGACAGATAAGGAGGGGGCCATTCTGCAATTCCACCAGTGAAATACATTCATGAGAGCTTTTGCTCCTCATCTTTGAGGGCACAAACTGAAGGTGAAGGTCAGAAGGTCAGAACAACGTCCCATCCATGCTGTGGGAGAATTACAAGGGATTTCCTATCCCCAAAACACCTGACACGGGCACCGGCTTACAGACAGGCTGGTGGGCTGCGTGGACTCCTGAACTTCGCCGGTACGGCAATTTCCAGAGAAGAGCAAGCGTACGTCACTTCCCTTCCCAGCGGGGGGAAGTGAGATGTCCCAAAGCCATCGCGTGAGCTGGCTCTCCTAAGCCTCAGAACAAACCAGATGTTGGGACCTGGGAAACAGCTGGCAGCAAAAGCCGGGATTTGGCGAGGGAAATCTCCAGGGAACGATCCTGTACATTTAATGAGAAGGGACAACTTTGTACCTGTGTGCCGTCTCCACAGGACAGAAACGTTCTGCTTAGAGAGCTGTACACCAATTATCTTCTGCTCCTTATGCTGCAAAGGCTGACCAACCCCAAACCCGTGGTTTTCCTGGGAGACTCTTCGTCACGCATTAAAAACACAAACAGAACCCGGAGCACTACACGGGGGAACCAGGGAACTCCAGTTCCTGTGTCTGCTTTCAGCTCCTCGGGCAGGGCTCTCCCCTGGGCAGGGGCAGAGCAGCATCTTTGCCTCGCAGAGCGGCGTTTCACCCTCTCATCCGTGCCAAACGCGGCCTCCGGCGCCGAGAAGTGTTTTATAACCAGGTGCAACCGGCGGCAGAAAGCACTCTGCAATGCACCAGGAGCGCAGGCTCCGGCTCCGAGCCGCTTGCAGTCACCTTCAGCGGAATTCCTCTATTTCCACTCAGGAGCTTGCCTGCTCAGAAGGCACAAACGTGAATCCGTGCCGATTTACTGCTAGGAATTAGCTCCAGCAGGAAACTCAAACCTACCCCAGCACGCTCTTTGTCACCAAAGGGCCGTAAGCACTTTTTACCAGGCCAACCATCTTTGCAGGGCACAGAGGAAACAACAGAGGCATCCTATAAACACAGAGTTTTCGTCAAAGAGTAGGATGTGACTTTGCTTTGCACAGATCCAGAGAAACCATTCTGCCCGTCTGCCCTTCCTAAGCATCACATCCACGGCGTTTCCTGATCTTGCTGCACACCGCTGAGAAGATCGCCGACTTTTACTGACAGTCCATCATCTTACCGCAGGAAATTCGGGACTCTCAGCTAAGAGAGCTTGTACCTCTGTCCCGCGAGTCAAATTGATCGCTCCTTCAGATCGCCTGGCGGCTCGGAGGGCTGCTAGGGATCCAAGGCAAGCAAGTAGGCAGCGATTTAGATGATAAACATCACTGAAGTGTTTTCATTTGTCATCTCGTTTATGGCCCGCGTGACAAGATAAACCTGGCAGGCTGAGACAGATACCGCCATTACCGCCGCTGATGGAGGTAAGTAGGCAATGTGCGCTTAGGCAATTTTAAGCTCCCAATTTTCCAGTTACATTCCCCAGTTTGAAGACGATGTTTTTTTCAGTCTGATTGGTAGCAAGTCCCCAGCCTCCTGTGGTTCCAGGTGACTTTTCCGTGGTGGGTGATACAGACAGTGAATTCGGAGCGATGACTGGCAGTTTCGGTGCCTCTCTGGGTGCCTCTGCCGGAAATTCAAGCACTGCAGATATTCAGTGATGCTATCTAGAAGGCTAGGCAGAGTTTCACGGAGGGAAGCAGCTCCAGAGGGGTTTAACTTGATGTAAAATAGCACAGAGTTCTCCCACGAGAGAGAACCAGGTAGAAAGGACGAGGGTTCACCCCGGACCAGGGGCTGGCGGGGAGCCCACGGCTGGAAGGGAAGAGGGGAGAGGATGCTGGTGTGTGGTGCAGCTCGTGGTCTTCCCGGCAGCCAACGCAGCTCTGTAACAGTCTAAGTGATAACCCCAGCCTTCTGGAAGAGGCACGCGCAGCATTTTGATCACTCCATACAAGGGATGTTCCCTTTCTTTCGCCAGCCGCCTTATTCTCTCAAGCAAACACAAAATGCCACAGGCGTGCAGCCCTCGCGGTGGGTGAGGCAGTCCCCGAGAACAGGGCGCTCAGACTGCGCCACGCAACTCTGGCACCAGCAATAACAGAATATTTACAAAAGCAGAGAACTCCTGGCACCTTCTCCCGGTAGATGGACTGGCTCCATCTGCAGCGGGAACGGTGGCGGGCCCTGGGCGCAGAGGTCCGGCCCCGGGCGGGGGTGTGCTCCCGCTGCCGCCCAGGCGACGCCCTGAGAAAGAAACGCGTGGAGGAAAGGGGGAGCGGGGTCCCCGGGACGCGACTGGAAACGCTCAGCCAGAATTCAAACGTGTCTGAAAGGAAGAAAAGCCTCTGTACACAAATGTAAGCCGACTGCAAGCGTGTAACGGAAGGAAAGCCTCCTCCGACTGCGAGCGTTAAACTCAAAGACGGCACTCGCAGTACGAGGCGAGACACAAATAGCTGAACCATTTCCATGTACGAGCAAGGGGTTTCGCGGTGGAACGATACCGTACTGGCTCACGGTTTATGTTAAATTCCCAGTATTTTGGGATGAGAAGCAAATGTGGGACTGAATACTAATGATAATTTCCTTTTTAATTAACAGAGGTCCTTCTCCAGGATGTTACAACGGAGATAGCAGCTCACCTGCTGGGGTCTGGCCTGCAGGCTTGGCACCCGAGATGCTTTTGGCCAAAAGGCAACGCACTCCGCAGAGCCACGCGCTCGCAGCCCCTCGGCCTGGTTTGGCATTACCTGCCACCCCGCTTCCGAGCTCTGACCTACTTACAGAAACGGAGCACGCAGCGGCGATGCCGCGACACCAATGCAGCCATCTGGGAAGGGCCAGGAGCGAAGCTGCGGCGCTCTCGGAAGCCGATGAGGGGCAGGAACACGCTGCTTTTAATGCATCATTAGTTGAGACGACAATTTTCCCATAAGCAGTGTTATGTTCTCAGATAATGAGCAACAAATCTTCCCCCAGCTCAGGAAAAGAAATTTTTAAAGCTCTGTGGATCTCTTCTGTTTGGGTTGTTGTTTTTCATGAGGTTTTTTTTGTCTTTTAACACAAGTACTTGCAGCTCTGTACGATGTGAGATCCTCTACAAGGCTGCACAGACCCGCAGCTGCTCTTGAAACTCTAACTTTCTATGGCTTTTCCCTCAGGATTCTCCCTGAGCACCAGATATTTGTCTGGATGGGGTAGTTCCTTGTATAAATTTCAACAAATAACACTGGTGTTGAAAGCAGCTGTGTTCGGAGTGTCTGCACTTATTTTTAATGTTACTGGAACCCGGCCAACCCGTCCTTGGCATTTCAGTGGAATCCGGGATACCCACACGAAACACAACATAAAAGCATCTCCGATTCCGATTGATGATTTTTTAATCATGGGCCCTCTGGTTGAGCAATGAGGTGCATCACCGTTTTAATTTCCAGGAAGCAGTGGGAGGGCTGGATGACCTCACTCATCATTAATTTCTTCCCTTCACGAAGTGTCACTCTTCCTATGCCAGGGACGATGCGCAGCAAGGGAGAAGAGTAGCTGTGATGCTGGGAATCCAATTAAAAGAACACAAACCCCTGGAGCTGCAATTTCGCCAATTACTGTGTTGCCACAAAAAAAAAGGTGCTTCTCCCAACCTTCTTGTTCCTAAAGGAGAAGACGCCAACCCCTGGGGAGATGCGGGAAGCCTCACTCTGCTTTTCCCTCTCCCTCTTGCCCTCCAGCCTAAGCTGTTTGAGTTCCACCAT
This sequence comes from Ardeotis arabs, assembly GCA_011801015.1. Classification (NCBI taxonomy): domain Eukaryota; kingdom Metazoa; phylum Chordata; class Aves; order Otidiformes; family Otididae; genus Ardeotis; species Ardeotis arabs. The sequence goes on along the minus strand of JAAGAY010143916.1, from coordinate 47,754 downwards.
CCGATGAGCCCCTCGTGGGGGTCAGAGCCGTCCCTCTGCCCCGGCTCCTCTCCGCCGCAGGCTGCCCCACGAGCCCCAGCGCCCTGCGGCTCCCCGCGCACCTTCCCTTCCAGGAAGCCGCTGATGTTGATTTCTAAGAACACTGGCGGCTGCCTCGCCGCCCTCTCCCACCCGGATCGCTGACTGACTGCCAGGAGAGCCGGCAGCACCCACAGCAGAGCACTCTCCAGAGAGCAAGGCCCTGGTTTTCTGCAGAGCACGTATTCGACGTCCTTCGCTTTGTTTCGGAGGCCCCAGGAGAGCAGGAAGGAAGCAGGGAACTGGCAAGTACGTGCTTGGTTTTTCTTGCTTGGCATCAGCACAAATTTTCTCGGGTAAGACAGATTACAGCTGTTTCCACATCAGCACCAACAGCCCCCCGGAGGCAGCGGCGGATGGAGGTGGGCACAGGTCAGGCGTTCATTCTCCTGGTAACGCCGTCTCCTCCTTCACCTTGCGTGCCCAGTTACGCCGGGGCGTAAGGAGGTAATGCAGCAGCGTGCCGAGAGCCCCAGGAGAGCTCCGACGGAGCGGGAGGTGAAGCAGCCTGGGCAGAGGGCGACGCTAATGCATCTCCAGACCCCTGCCAGCTCAGTCGCCCTCCCGATGCCGAACGTGCCAGCTGCAGGCTTTGCTCCGTGCTCACAGGAACTCCAGGGATTCCTGGGCTGACTTACGCAGTGGCCTGGTATGACCCGGACCAGTAACTCACTGGTCTTTCTCTATTTTACTGCTGATCTGCAATACAGCGGTGCCCAGTGATTCCTGCCAAAAACCAGCACCCAGTGACGTGAGAACGGAGAGAGAGTCCCCTGTCCTTCCTTTGGCAGAAATTCCTCACAGCAGCCTAGGTAATGAGAACAGATTTTCCGTGCTTTAGGACAAAACTAGTCTGTTTTGTCTAAATACTGCTGGTGTATTTTTCTGTCAAGCAAACAGCTAACCTCATACATTTTTAAGACTTCTTCAGTAGGAGAAGGAATCCCTCCGCTGTGTTTCTCACTAGGAGAACACCTGGCCAGAAAAAGCTGGTGAACATTTTTTATTGATCCACAGTTGTTTGTGTGCGTGGGACAGAGCGCGACCGCTCGGCATCAGCGGGATCAATCCAGCAAGGGAGTGCTGGTAGCTCCTTAAACCATTCGGATGCCCAGCTTATGGAGCAGGGAATCCCTGCAGCCAAGCCTTGCTAATTTCAGCCTTTCTGTTCGCCAGGGATTTTTGAGTGAAATGCAGAGCCAGCTAACAGCAACGCATCAGCTCTGCTCGTTTCTGCCCCAGCAATCTGCCTCTGAATGTACGAGAGATCTGCGAAGACCTCAAGCGAAGGAGCTCTGAATCACACAGCACTGCCATCGCCTTCGTCCTGTTCATCACTGCAGACACACTCAGCCCTTATCAGCCAGCAGATATTAATAACTGATGAGCAGCCCAAGATGACTACGCGAACACTCTCGCCCTCAGACATGCCCTGACACCCCAGCCGTCTGCTTCCCCGAAGACCTCTGCGGCCGAGGAGAGGCCAGGCTCCAGAGCCACGCAGACACTGCACAGTGCTGGCTCCTGCAGATGGAGGCTGGGGGGTTAATTCACCTTCCTTCCCATGAAAGAACTGAATGTGTAAAATTTATTAGGCATGTCCTTACCAAAAGCCCACTGTTCTAAGCCTCCTGGGAAAGATTCATCAGCGTCTCCTTCTCACACGATCTCCCAATCGTGTTACCAATAAACCCCAGAAAAACCCACGCCAGCCTAATGGCGGTTCACCTTTGGAACCTGACATTCAAATCCTTTTGTCCAGGGATGCTTGGAAACCTTCCTGGAAAAGAGAGGCTTGTACATCCCACCCAAGCCTCCTCTCCCCACAGCAGCTCCGAGCAGGACACGAAGCTGCCCTTTTCCCAGCGGCGGCGGTGTTTGCCCAGGGCACAGGCACCCTCGCTGCGCTTCTCACGGCTGCTGCGGACACAGACACAAGGCAAGGAACGGGAGAGCCAGAAGCAGCAAAGCTTTCCAGGAACCACAGGGACCCAGCAGTCACTCCAACAACGCCAAAAACCCAACATCAACCAACCCGAAGGCAGAGGAGGTCCTTCCCACCCCGCTGATCGTAGGTAACAGGAAAGAAAGCACTCACCTCCCTGTTTACTTCTGTCAAGATAGATTGAAACCCTTCGGGCCAGACCTGTGAGAAGACAGGGATTAAGGGGTTGACGCTAAGGGTAAGCCAGAGCAAAAATAAATCTTAAAAAAGGATTAGAAAAAGCAACTTAAATTAAAGAAAACGACATAAGAGAGAAGCAGAAGCACCAGGAGCAGCACATGCCTCCATCCAGAGCAGGCTCTAGCTCAACCACAGCGTTCCCCGGGCGGCCATCGGCGGCAGCGCGCGCCGTGCGTGCAGTGGGTGTCGTGGCTGGCTGACAGCAGCACAGATTTGGCAGTTCTTCCTGCACAAGGAGACCATCCTTTGCATGATCTGCCTCCTGTTCTGAAGCAAAACGCATCCGGAAGTGACAGACGGAAATCCAAAAAACTCACGGCACCTGCACAAACCAAACCAAGTGCAGAACACGAGAGGCTCTGCTGCGCAGGTCCGGGCTCCTCACAGCGAGTGCCGCTGTGCCGGGGGCTCCTCCGCTCCGTCCTTCAGGGCACAGACACCTAGCAGCACGCAGCGAGCGCGAACAGCTTACGGTGCTCCATTTAAACAACCCTGAAGCTAGCCACAGACCAGTTCCTGGCCACTGGGCAATACGGGAGCACGGCAGCCAGTGGGGAAGGGAGAGGCTCCTTGGCACAACCCTAGAACACCTCGCACAGGGAGCTCCAGGTATGCAGGAAGAGAGCGGGCTGAGCCCTCCACTCCTTCCCCAGCACCCTTTAGAAGTGATATACTGGTTCTCTTTGCTGAACTGGAGAAGGGAAAGCCACGCAGGCGTTTGTGACAGCACACAGGGAGCTGGGGAGGGAACTGCTGAGCAGACGGCCTTGGTAATTGCGAAGCAGCTGGTTACACTTCTGTATTTTTCCAAATTCCAGAGCTGCACTGCTTTAAAGGGCAAAGCCATTCTGGCTGGGGGATGGTGGCTTGTTTCCCTCTGTCACAAAGCAACACCACAAAAGACGGCAGTTCTGTTCAGCAGCAGGAGCACGGCCGCTCGTCCCACGAGCCAGCGCGACCCAGCCTGCCCAGCAGCGCCAGGCAGAGCGGCCCCAGCCCGAGCCGTGGGACGCCAGGCGATGGGTCTGTGCCGCGCTGCCAGCGCACACCGCTCGCACAACCCGCAGCCTTCCAACAGCCTTCTCTACGGAATGGCCTCCTGCTGGGGAACCACAGCTTCAGAGCACGTCAGCTCGATGCTTTTCCTACACCGCTCACTAGAAAATGCTTCATTTTTCCTCCATCCTTTGAAACACGAGGCTATTAGCAGGTGTTTTGCCTTTTCCTCAGCCCCCTCCACCTCTCACGCTGGGGATTCCCAGCCACTCCTTACGCCAGAGCGCCTGCTGCCAACACCGCTGTAAACACCCCGATTTTGATGGAAGGACATGTTCTTGGTGCATGGTGAGCACAGATCTAAACGAGATCAAAATCAACAGATCTTGTACTGGAAAAAAGGGAGCACCCACACGGTAGTTTGCCAGGGTTTAAATCAGGACTCACCCACCCTGGGTCTCCTGCTCCCCGCTCTCAGGCAGCCCAGACCACGTTACTGTTGACCCCCCTACTCAGACAACGCCTTTTGAGCTTCCCAGGGATGTATGTGGGGATTGCACGTTCCTCCCTCCTTTCACAAGCGGGAGAACTGCCCAGAGAAGGCAGTATTCTGGCTGCTGTCAAGGAAACGATTAAATTCAGAGATGAGTACGACACAGGGGAAAAAGGTGGGAGAGCAGAGAAGGAAATCAATAGCAGGAGCAAACAAGCGCCAGTAAAACTCCTGAGCTCTGCAGCTTCAAAGACGCATCTTCAGTTTTACGAGCCAGCGCTGGGCCACAGCTTTGGGCTCGGCAGCAAAAGAGAACTGTTCGAGTGTCTCATTCCGCGGGGACTCGATCCACACAGCTCTTTCCAAGTGACTCCATTTATCTCTCTCTCCACAAAGAAATCTGTCCTCCTCTTCTGAACCTAATTCTATTGCTCCAAGGTGCAAGAGCAGCCAGACTTCCCAAGATCATACGGGAAAGAAAAGGGCAAAAACCCATAACCTGAAAGAGAACAGACTTCAAAGTTTCCTGTTTTGGCAAGTGTCAGCACTCCGCTCTTACAGCGGCCCCCGCTCGCGCCGCACGTGGCAGTGCCCTTGATGCTCACAGTCCCCTCCCCAGTATCAACGGCCGGGGCAGAGCAAGGTACAACCAGCAAACGCTGGTGCTGTGGAAAGCGAGGCAGGAAAATGGAATTAGCCCGAAGGAGTTCCATCGACAGCCGTCAGCACCCTCGCTGAACAGGACTGACGATGCAGCAGGAAGCCAACGATCAGAGCAGCCCCGGGGGATTCCCAGGTCCTTGGGCCAGTCCGCTACCAGCACCGAGGGAGCAAGATTCCTAATCCAGGGATGGTAAACGTTAACCAACATCCTTCAGGAAAGCTGGTGCTGACAAGAAAGAGATACAGACCAACCGAAGGACGCTACAAAGGGCAACTTGAGATGGCTGCTGGGCTCCTCTCCACCTAAGGAGATCCAGGCCTTTCACCCCTCGATGCACCACCGCTGCTTTCCTCCTGCTTTTACTGACATTTCTGCCAAGAGCAGGGTTTGACCACGGCAATTCTCACAGTATGCTGCAAACCTCCAGCAGCTTATAATCAGTTTTGTGCACATACTGCAGCGAGGCACAGAGCCTGAAGTTACCTCAAATACAGTTCCTCTCTCCCAAAACACCGGCGATGAACCATGAGGTGTTAAGGAAAACATAAGAGATGTGAGCTCAGCAAGGCAGCGCTAGTGAAATCCAATGAATAGCTGAGAGAGCTGTGTCAGGCTCCTGTGATGAACCACACCAGCTCAGAAATGAGAACTGCCAGATTTTAAGGTCAGGATGAATGATGATGGTCATCTCATCTGACCTGCTGCACAGCACAAGCCGGGGAGCCTCACCCAGCAACCCCAGCATCAGTCCCACAAGTGCTGACTGAACTATCGCACAACTAGAGAAACTTGTGACCTTGAGTAAAAATATCTAAGTGACAGAGAACCACCATTAGAGCGTTAGTACACTGCCAGGTCTGAGAAGGATGAAATTTCCACCTCCTTTCATGTCCTAAACCAGACCAGGGTTACTCACACTGGTGTTCTGGTTTCACCCTGCGTATGGCTGGACACCAGCGCTCCTTTTTACAGCTTTTTCCATCTGACTTCCCTAACATTCCAAGCAGGCCAGGTCTAACCGCGCTGTCCTTCTGCACACGGCAGATTCAGATTGCGCGTTCTCTTGCCACCTCCTGACCCACAGCAAAGAGTAATTGCCAAAATTGGAGCTCAGGCTAGAGGAGGTCACAGGCGCAACATGCAAAGCTGTGCGAAGGCTGAGCAGCCCACCAGAGGGAAAGAGGCGACACGTGAGCTGCTGTCCCACCCCAAGGGGAAGAGTAACCGGTACGAAGAACGACAAGCACGGAGCGGGGCAGCGCCCAGTTCCACCATTGTTCGACAGTTCTCTCCTTAGGAACACAGCTGAGAGGAACTCTTGGGCAAGACAGCAGCTGTGAAGGTTGTGAAGGACAAGGACTTTGTACCCTTCTGCTGCCCAGCAAGAGGCTGCTCTGCTTGCTCTTAACTGTGCCTGTGAGGTTGCTGTGCTGGGCTTTCCATTTTGTTGGCTGTTTTGTGAGAACTGGAAAAGCAACTCCTCATCAAGGCAGAGACTGTTGAACAATGATGGTACCGATGGCTGAAGCCGAGAAACCCATTTTGCTCTCCCCATCCCTAGAGAAAACCCTACCTCGCAAATTGTTTTTACCCACCCCCCAACAAACCTTAGAGGGAGCTCACCTCGTGTGGTGGGCAGCATGTCTGACAGCCCCTGCCAGGCAGTTACCATCTCTGGGTTCTTCTCCAAGTCTGCGAAGTTCTTCCACACTCTGATGGCACCGTCATCTCGGGGAGCACAGAGAAAGTGAACACAATGCAGCGTCACTGCTGATACAACTCTCATCATTGAGCACAACAAGGGAAGAGCAGAAGCGGAACCGTAGTCATACAAACTCCAAACCTGAGAGCAGAGTTCACTTGAACTTAAGCCTTTTTATTAGCCTCGTTTTTCCTCTCTAACCTTACATCCATGCAACCTAAAGCATTGCTCTACTGGGAACTGTTCTGGAAGAGCTTTCCTCCTTCCCTTGAATAACACCTGACATTAGATGTTGCTTCATTTCTTTCATTCATTTTCTCTACAATCCATCTCTGTCCTCCTTGCTATCGGTGCCGAGAACCACAAAAACCCTACTAAATACAAAATACAACCTCATTGAAGAAGCTGAATCAAAGCCCAGCCCATCAGCAGCAAATCTTCCAAGAACATAATGTATTTTTTCAATTTGTTCCCCATCTGTGCAACTTCTGTGCTAAGAATCAATAAATTGACAGGAAAATGTCCTGAAGGCCTTCTCAGCTCCTCTTCCACCTCTCGTAATTGCACCCAACCCGTCCATTTCAGCAGGAAGTTTGAAAAGCTATTGAAAACACTCAGACTGGCAGGTTCAGAATGGTTCCCTGGGAGAGAAGCAGATCTTACTCACAGCTTTACAGACCAAGGAACGGGAAAACGCTCTTCATGCTACCTTACGTGATGCCACAGGGCGTTCTAGAGAAGCGTTTCCCCCAGGTGAGATACACGGACTAGGGAAAAACTCAGAACTATTTGAGAAGTCCAGTGCTTAAAATAAGCCCCACCTGCTCTAGACTCAGAACAGCACAAGGAACAGAATTTCTCATACTCTCAGCTCTGCACACAGCAGCTTCTAACCAACTGAAGTCGCGCCGCCCGAGGGACTGTGCAGGGGGACGGTACCATGAACTCGCAGCGAGAGGCAGAGACCCAGAACCATGTAACAAATAACGCTGTGATAGGAAACGGTTTCAGCAAGCGTTTGACTTGTTAGTCACGTGAAAATCTTTGCAGCACCCTCATAGCAGGTAAGAGACTTCAGTACTGCCAGAAACACTGTCCAGGTTTGATCCTGGGAACGCCTCACAGCGGAGAGCAGCCAAGGGCAGAGGAGGCTCGGGTGGGCCAGGCTCATCGAGGGGAGAGGAGGAGGAGGTCCAGAACAGCTCACCCGGACTTGGATTCTGTAAGGGCCCCCAGTCCTGCCCTCACCCGTGGGGACACACGTTATTTACCTGTGGCAGTCAGCAGCAAGGAGCAGTCCTGTCCGTTCAGGTACTCCATTGCCGTGATCCTGGTGTACCGCGGGTTCCCGTTGTGGAAATAGTCCAGCTTTTCCCCTTTCTCCCAGTCCCAAAAACTTGGGGAGGAAAAAATATCAGGTCAGTTCTTGGCTCTCTGTGCAGGCTGCAAAGAGATGTCCTCATCACAGCAAAACTAGAACTTATACACACTGGATACCAGTTCAGTTTGTTTTTCTTTGGTACTCAGCATCGTTCTACTAACAACGTATGTCAGCCTTTGTGCGAGAAACAGGACAAAAGCCCCGCTGCAAGTAACTCCGGTAGGCCTGCCAGGATTCACCCGCAGCCCTCTGACCCAGCCCTCCTGTAGAAAGGGACTCAGCGCAACGCCTGCCACCACGGCACTGGGCTCTGCCCGGCTCCCTGCCCCGAGAGAGGGGAGGGGAGGATGGCACGGAGGGGACAACGCATCGCGGTGCTACCCCGCGACAAGCCATCCGCGGCTTCGACATGCCGCTCTGAACCCGCCCGCACGCGGCCCACAGTGGCAGGGCAGCGAGCGCTTTGCAGACCCCGGGAAACCCTTACCAGATGCTGTCTTTGTCAGCTACGGCGATGCAGGGCGTGAACGGGTGGAACTTCACCACGGAGGGGACGCCCGGGTTCCTGTTGAGGAAGATCTGATCATCCAGCCGGGAAATACCTGCGGGGCGAGAGCAGGCAGCGGCGGCTCAGCGCCTGGGACGTCCCGCCCGAGGGACGGAGCTCGGACACCCTCAGCCTCCCAGTGCCACCGCTCTCCTCCTCCCTCCCCAGTTCTCACCACCAGATCCCCCAACACCTTCCTCCTTGAAGAACCTTCTCAGCCCCCAGTTATCTGACAGCCCCCAGTTATCTGACAGCCCCCAGTTATCTGACAGCCCCCAGTTATCTGACAGCCCCGACTCTACGCCAATTGTCTCGCGTCTGCGAGTACAAACTAAACACTGTGGTGACAAATCTGGGGGTCCTTTACTTTGGTAACGGAGAGAACACAGCAAGCAAGCACAACCAAGCCCAGAGAAAAACCAGTTTGTGTTGACAGAAAAATCAACATTATTTTTTCAAAATAAAAAAACTGAAAATGTTTTTTCAACTTAAAATACACTATTTCATTGTGGCTTGTGGATTATTTATTTAACCTTCCATTTAAGGTCTTAAAAATTTTAGGTTAATTTGCAAATGAAAAATATATTTTCCATGGAGACATTAGAACGATGGTTACAGACCTCTCCCACCTTCCCTTTAGAACAGCTTGCTACTCACAAACAGTCCTGGTACCCCTGACACTGCCATTTTTTGGCACAGTATGAATTCATCACGCAAAGCCATAAGCCCAGGAGACATTCACTCAGTTCTAGTTTGTTTTAGAATGCATCCATTTAATCTAATTTTCATTAAAGGCTTGTAAGTCTATTTTAATTCTTTTTAATAATTCACTTTTTTTTTTAATGAGTACTGGCATTTCAGTGGCTGAGATCAAGCAACCAAATATGAAGACTGTTTAGAAAAAGATTTAACTTCTTCAGGCAAGCACGAAAAATCCCCTTCTTTGTATTCAAAAAGGCCTCCCAAGGCATCTCCCGGGCCCCAGTTTCATTTCTGCGTTACTCTGGGTTATGATATTCCGCAGTTCCGTGACGTTAAGCTGCCCATTGTATCGCCTCGAGCCCAGCAAGCCTCCAGACGAGGCACACGCAGGAGGCTGAGCCCCGGGCAGGGCGTCATTCAGCAAATGATTATTTCCAACGCCGCGTGCCTCGGTGAGCGGCCCAGGAGAGGAACAGCCCCCGTCGTACAGCCCTGCCCTGGGAACGCCGCCGGGAGTGGGCTGGGACAAGAGCTCCCACCAACGCCGCTCCCCAGGCTCTGCTGCTCACGGCAGCAGGAACAGGGTAAGTGTGCGGGCTCCTGAGGGTGCTTCGCTGGGCTCCACTCTATTCACATAAATTCTCTGCTGAAAGAATTCTAGCCCCACGTAGAGGCATACAGTCATAAATAAAAGCAGCATCAGCTTTCTGGAGATTACACACTAATGAAACACGAACATGAGGCACGTTAGAGGGAAACGTGTAAGCCCACAGCGCCGTATGTACAAATATTTAAAATATGATGGGATATAAGGAGTAAGCAATCATTTACAGAGCTCAGCAGAGTGGGGAACGTGAAAGACATCATTAAGATGTCTTCTGAGCACCCGGAGGACGCATCCAGCAGCTGAGCAGGGCTAGTTTGCCACGGCTGGCCATCCGAACGGCGTCTGACGCACATCAAACACCGTCTGTGCGCCCTCAGCCAGACCGCAGCTCCGCGGTTCACCCCACAGCATCCTGCCTTCTGTCCCTTTGGAAACGCGACCTGCGCTAGCCACCCGAGCTGTACCGGCCAGGGAGGAAAAGCCCAGGCGGAGAATCGATAGCATCTGGTAGGGGCCTCTCAATCATCGATGTCACGCCGACTGCGCCAGCTCTCGTGGAGGTGCCGGCTGTGGTCGAGGACGGGGCTGAGGAGCTCAGCTGCTGCCCATCAGCCGGAGGGCTCCGGAGCCAGCGTTGGCACTGAAAATCGGATGCTCTGTCAATTCTTAAAACTGGGGAAGCCTGCTTTCATGGCAAGCTCTTCCTCCTTCACAGGAGTCCTTAGTCCTCGGCTCCTCTGCTGCCGTGCCGACAGACAGCTCAGCCACCCTGGTGCCATGCTGCGGCTGAGCACGCCACCTGTGACCGACCTTGCCGCTTCCTAACACGGCACGGTCGTGCAGCTCTCAAAGGGGGAGGCGGACGTTTGACACATTAAGGGGTCACTCCCCTGACCTGGCAAACAAAACCAGCAGCTGAGAAGGGAAAGGTGTGAGCATCAGCAGAACACCCTACAGCAGCATCGCCTCGCCCGCACACAGCGGAGCGCACAGGCACCTTTCCAGTTTGAGGGTCAGCGCGCGGTCATCGTTAACTGGGGCTCTACAGTCCAGCGTCCTGACCGAGCCCGAGGAAGCTGCCTGCAGCGCGGGCAGGAGGGAGATCACTCACCCTTCTGGATGATCTTCTGGGCCTGCTTCCTGACACGAGCGTTGCGCAGGAACCGCCACTCTCGCTCCTTGCGGATCTGGCTCTCCAAGTCATGCTCCTCTGGGATCTTTCAGGGCATCAACATATTCACAACACAAAACAACAGTAACCATCACAACTCCGTGAATTACCTTTGCACCACACTCTCACACATGCACGTCAGACGAAGCCCTGAATTCTTCAGGGTCTCCAGTTTCAGGCAGCAAACGGAGGAGCTCACGGGACCTTATGTTCTTCAATACTTGAGCACCTTTCTGATCTAAATCTTCCCCATCATCTGTCATCTCTTCTCCTTTCCTTTTCCTGTCCTACATTTTATTTTGTCTGTAAGTCACAGAGCAATGACACGGGGTTTCTGAAGAGCTCTGCACCCGCGGCTGCACCACAGGCGCTGGGCTGGTAAGGAACCTCGCTCTGCGGCACACCCGGCCACCCTAACCCCCGTCCTCCCCAAACAACATGAGCCCACTTCCAGTGCCATACAGATTACTCTGCTTAACCCTTTTCAGCTGAAAAGCACCACGTAGCAATCCCGAGATTACAGGGGGAGCGCAGCTCTGACACAGACAGAAAGCTGAACACATGCAGATCTCTCCTTCATTGCTAATAGACGGCTGCAGGCCAAAAAAGGCATTACTTTATTTTCGAACCCCCGAGATGCTCGTGTTACCAACACCACATTTACCGGTGTAACGGCAACCGTTTCAGCTTCCCATACTGGAACTGGTTGCAGGAAAATGATGCCCCCATGTCACCTTGGTTTGATTACACACAAACCACAAACCTGAAATTGGAGAGAGCCCCGGAGCAGCGTACAGCCGCTCTGATCTATTTTACTGTATTTATTCACACCCCACAGCCCCGGGCTTCGGCACACTGCCACGGCTTTCCCGCACAGCCTGTCCTCCAGCCAGCAGGCCAGCGCTGGATTCTGCACCGTGCTGCCGGCAGCTCCTGCCAGGGATCTGAGAAGTCGGGGTGCTGCTCCCGACGACTGGCAGAGATCGGGGTATTCCCACCCCAAGCCAAAGCGCAGGTCGTAAAGGAATAGACTCGTATGATCCCATCCCCAAACTCACTGCAGGACTTACGTATGATGTGTCTTTATTTAATGCTTTAAAAATCATCCATGGTTAGTAACACGCTGCTCTAGAAACGTCCCTGGATCAATTAAACAGCTGAGCTACAAGACTCCAATTGAGCTTCTTTTGATGAAGGAAGTGACAGCTGTTCCAAAAGGAATAACTTGTGGAGAAGGAAGACAGAAAAGAAAGTCCTTTCGCTCCTTCCCCATTCCCCACAAACTCTTTTTTCCTGAATAAGAAAGTACCAAAATCACCTGTCACTACTACATACACTGTCTTCAAAATGCACTGTACCTTGGCAAACAACTATTCCCGAGCCGAATCTCTGCTGCTTTAAAAATAAATAAAAAATAAGAAACCCACCCGTCACCTTTCCTCCCGGCAAAAAAAAGCACTGTTCCATTTTTTCAAGAATACAACATCCATTAGAAAGGCAATGACAAATGACCAATAATGAAATGCAATAAACAAAGCCAAGATAAAATACATCAGAGGAGATTTGAGAGCAGAGAGATTACACCTACGCCTTAATGAAAATCCAGCTTCACTGGGAATAAATTAAAGTCAGACCTAAACGGCCAGGGGAGGAGAAGGAGCAGGAGCAGAATGGTAAATTCCCCTACAGCCCAGCGGCTCTCAGCGTTCAGGACTCAGAAACGGGCGGTTGTGCAGCTGAGCAGAGCACTCTTCACTTCAGCAGATAAAGAACAGCAGAGTAAAGGAGCTGCTGGGCTTCTCAGGTCTGAGGAAAGACAACTCTGCCAAGGAGGTTGAGCAGGCTACTACAGAAGTTCTGGCAGGCTGGCTTGTGAGAGATCCCCAAGACCGCTCGTTACGTTGAAACTCTGGATATTAACTGCTTTGGAGACAATAAACCACCAAACGTCCAACCGCCCAAAGTCTAAGCGCTAACCACCCAAACCCACCCCTCAGATCCTTTCAGAAACGCAAGCGAAGACCTGCACGATGAACGCAGCAGGAGTTAAAGAGAGAAAGTAACGGGGCCCCAGCCCGCACAGACAGAGACCTGGCCTGACTCTGCTGTACTGAGGGAGGGCCACGGAGCCTTGAGAGAAGAAAAACGGCAAGAATAACGCAGAAAAATCCCTATGGGTTCCTCCAAAGTGCTATCAGAGAGTAAATGTACAATATCCATAACGAAATAAACTCTGTTGAACTCAACTTGTCCTTAACAAGCGTTGCAAATAACTGTAACCTGGCAGAGACGCTCTGCACCAGCTCAGTCAGGCGTGACACAGGCAGCCAGCGGGCCTTCGCAGAACAGGCGAGGTTTTGACTGACCGAGCAGAGTCAGCGCACGCAGGAAAGATCCCATTTCCTCCCAGCCCCACCTGCCTGCGGGACAGAGCGGCACGGATGATCCTGCCAGGAGGGAGCAATGATCTCTGAAAATGTGAACCCCACAGAACACGTCACGAGGGAGCTTCTGGTGACAAGCAAGCACGGAGTACATCAGGACGCGTGTGTAGCAGAGAGCCGTGACCTCTAGCCCAGCTGCTGCCGGCTGGAAAACCAAAAATGATTATTGAAAAGAACTATTTAGGCCCATCATTCACATCGTCGTCTCCCTCCCAGCCAGCTCCCATCTAAATTTAAGCATCAGAAATCATTTCAGCAAACAGCAGCCGGTTTGGCTGCGGCTCAGCCCTCCCCACGCAGAGCTCCCAGGCACGTGGGAGTCACAAGCGTGTCACACGACGGGATCCTGACATCCCGCCGATTCCTAACGCCTCTGAGCTTCCTCGGACAGACACCAGTTACGACCCCAAAGGCTCCCACCAAGCAGTGTCACATGAAAGTCTGCAAAGTTTTCCCTCTTTCACACGTCGTCTCTCCCCTGGCATGCAAGCCAGCGTTGCGAGGGGAGCAGGGAAGACGCGGCAGACGGCTCCGGCAGTAAACACAGCTCTCCCTGGCTAACGTCACTGCAGCAACCGCGCGCAAGGCTCGTTTCCCCACCAGCACTCTGCACAACGGCCAAGGCACAGCGCTGAAGCTAAGGCAGGGATTTATCAGGAAGGGTTTCTTACGTAATTCCCACCTTCCCGGATCCTTACCAGCTCCTGCCTGCATGTTCTGCCAGTGCTGGAAATAACAGATCCTGGCTCCCGCGCTCCTTGACTCAGGACTTCCTGACAGCTGGCACCAGGCTTTCCTGCGCGGCTCCGTCCAAGACCGCCTGCGGTACCAGCACAGCCTTTTTCCACACGAGTTCTCAGGAAGAGGAAAGACTTGTATAGATCAGAGCTGGGGCAGGTGTCTGTTTTTCCTGGCACAGTGAGAATTCACAATGCAGTACTTTCTTTCTCTGTTTATTTGATTAGATAATCAATAAATCAAATTTGGTATGATGGTGTGAAACTGAGCCAGTGATTTACACTGGAAATTAATCCCTCAGTCTTTCCAGTGAAAGCATTTCCAGAGCAAGGTTTATGAAGCAAAACTAAACTCATAAATTAAATATGACTAAGATGCACTCACAGGCATTTGATGTTTATTCATTACAGGAACTGTTGTCTTGTCTTTCCCTGGTAGGCTGCATCTCCAAATGAAGTATCGGAATTAAACATCAGTGTCAGCTCCTTCAGTCAGCACGCAGCAGGCTCTGCTTTCTGCCTTCCTCCTGAGGCTGGAGGTCCCAGAGACAGTAGCCCCCAGCCAGGGCTGTCTGGCTCTTGCTGCTGCAGGACCAGTGATCCCAGGAAAGCAGCGCTCTGTGGAACTCAGCCGGCGTCCGAGTTACCGCACGGCCAGTCCTGCGCCCCCGCCTGATTACGCAAGCGGCCATCGAGAAACGCCAAAGAAAGCTCTTGTGGAGGGGCTTCTCCCCGGCCCTGGCACACAACCACCCACCCATCACGCAGGTACAGATAATTCCCTCGTGGCACAGCGTAACGTGCCAGTGTTTCTGTGGAAAGCCTCTCCTTGGCCTTTTAAAGCTGCTTCACAGAAGTAACGGGGAAATCAATTCTCTTCCTCGTTTTCTTAGAAAACACCGTTTTGTTTTGCTCAAGCTTTACCAAAAACATGGCTGTTGAGGACAGTCCATGCTCAGAAAACCCAGCCCCAGTCAGCGAGCATTTCCGTGTGGAAATACTCAGGAAAGCTAAAAGAACCATCCCCAGCACACGTTACTACTCCTGCTACCCCAGTAACAGCTGGAGACAGACGGCTGTCCCCGCGGTACGCACGCGGTGCGGTCTGCAGCACCATCGTTCTCGTCCTGAGACACCGAACACTCTGGGACTCACTGGGGCGCAGGGAAGCCCTCAATTTCCATGACTCCCCCTCCCCGGCTTCTGTGAATTAGTACAGGGATGCTCCACATTTTGTATTTTCTCCCCTGAAGTAATTTGCTCTATGTTACGCACATGAAGTACTAAATCCACACACACAGAGCTCCCCATCTACCCACCGAACCTGCCTTTGATTGGCTGTCCACCGTGATTTATTTTATTAATAAAGACATCCCTCTTCACTGGGAAAAGCTTTCCTTAAAAAGCAGACAAATGTTTTTAATAAGAACTAAGAGATGGAAAACTTCCTCCCCTTCTTGTGCCCTCTTCTGGACTGGAATCAAGACACTGAAGCTCATCTCCACGAGGGAAAGCCCTGGTTTAAAGCCTGACCAAGCAACCCAGCCCCACAGGCCGGACGTAGGTCTTAATGAATTACTCTGTTATTGATGTCAGAAGAAAGTTAATTTCCCTAGCAGCCGAGGAGGTGTCAGGCAATCATTTTCCCATCTAGTCTTTCCTCCCAGTGATTCGCTAAAGAAATTAAAGCAGAAACTGGCTGCCAGGTAGCTGGTGTTCTGCTGTCCTTAAACTTGGGGGCAATCACCTCACCCACCACCAAACGATTTAACGTGCCTGAAGAACGGGAGGAGCCGTGATGGACGGCTCAGTGGCAATTCTGGGATGAGACAGCACATAATAGGCACCATTTCCTCATTACTAAGGTGTAAATATCAGGGGCTGGATACAAACATCCGTTACGGAGTTGCTGGGTAATGGCATTAATAGAGAGTGTATGTGATTATTCACAGAAACTGCAATACCTCCAAGAAATTGAGCTGGAAGTTCTGTTACGGTCTGTGCCGCTTGACTCCCAAGGCACCTGGATGCTTGCCTTACGCGTTTCCTTACAATAAGGCGAGATTTACTGCTTGTTTGTATTTCATACTTAAAATTGAAACCTGATCTTTGGCTAAAAGATTCTGGGAATGTAACAGTTCCTGTTTCCAGTCACTGACAGGCTTCGCCCATCTCTTAAGAGCTCTGTTTTGGTTTTCCTAGAAGAAGGCTTTAGTGTATCTCTCACTTCACACAAAGCCAACTTAGCCACCAGAACACGCTCACTTCTGAAGAGATCTCAATGGAGGTTTGTCACTGCCACCCTCGTTCCTTGCCATAATAGAACTTGTTTTATAAAAAACTTTAAAAACCAAGGATGCTTCCGAAGGTTCCCCCAGGCAGTCATGCCGATGTCCAGTCACTGCTATTTTCTCCTTTTTAACTCAAACGTGTCTACACAGGGTGCGCGTAAGCCCAGCGCAGCTCTGAC
The DNA here is from genome assembly GCA_011801015.1 of Ardeotis arabs. Taxonomy (NCBI): domain Eukaryota; kingdom Metazoa; phylum Chordata; class Aves; order Otidiformes; family Otididae; genus Ardeotis; species Ardeotis arabs. Next base: position 31,577 of record JAAGAY010143916.1, on the reverse strand, counting down.
GTCACACCAGGCTGCAGAGCCAAGCCTGACTTCAAGCGGAGGGTCTGTTCCGCTGCCAGTGGGATTCTCTGGTCTTCACCCACAGCAGCAGCCTCCACCAGTTCTCTGCCTGTTTCGGCACCATCACAGCCAGAAAATTCAGCTAGAATGTCAAAGAGAACAGCCCCTCTCCTCCAGCCTCTCGCAGCCCTTTCCGGGATAAAGGGCCCTCCTTACGCTACTTATTTATATTTTAAGAATCAATTCATGTTTACTATAACATAATTTTCAATATATAGGCACACGCAACATTGAAAATGAAACAACTCAGCAACGCAATCTGCAACTGTGCAAAACCAGCGGACGCTATGATCTGCACTAGCTACAGAACCTCCCCTCACTTTCAGTTCTTCCTTCAACGTGCTCCGTGGGGCGCAGGGCTCCTGGTCTGGGCTTACCCCAGTAACACTCTCCAGCCTGTCACTAACTCCTCTGCTCCCTCCGATGACTTCTTCCCCCTTACTCTACAAGCACAGTGGCCACAGAGCTCCTCAGAGCAGCACGATGCAAGTAACTCCGTTCCCTTCCCTCCCCAGGCTGAAGGCAAAGGAGGGGAAAAAGAACAGGGAAGCCCACCAGCCTGCGCTCAGGACAGCAGCGCTTCGCAAGAGCCGCTGCGCCGTGGTTCAGAAAGCATGCACAGAGACAACAAAGTGTTACCTTCATGACTGGCTGGGCAAAATACTTCGCACTCCAGTCACAGAACCCCGTCTGCACTGTGGCCGAAATGAAGCTTTTGTGTCCAACGGTATCGTCGGCGTCGTCGGCAGTCTGTCCAGAGAGAGAAGCAGCTGTTAACCCACCTCCCTCCTATCCCCGTGGGCAAGATGCACGCACAGCAACACCCAGATTCAACAGATCGCCAGGCAGAAAGAGCTCAAACGCACTGCCAAGGACTTGACATTTGTACATCTGGCTTTAAGACCACTGTCCTCACATCAACTCCCTGGAAACGCGCAGATTCCCTCATCCGCGCAGCACAAGGCATAGTCGGGCTGCCGCATGAATCAGGGCTGAAGCGTTAGCGTATCATCCTGAAGTCCCGGGATGAGCTTCCTCAGTATCCCAAGCACCCAGCTTGAGAAACAGCGGAGCAGGAAGGATAACCCGGGATAAAGCACAGCCCGACACAGCTTCACACCGAGGGCACATACGCACCGAGCATCCGTTACAAAGCACAAGACATCCAAAAAGAAAACGGAAAGACAACTTCATCTAACCAGGTTTCATCATTCTTTCAGAAATACGATCCAGGCCAGCGCTGCCATCCCCACGGGAAGTGAAGGTGTTCCTGCTAAGGCTTCACACAGACAAACGGGATCTCCACCTCCAGTGGCTTCTGTGAGACTCGTTACAGAAAGCAGAAACACCAATGCAAGTGAGGAGCAACCGCTCCTCAGCAGTCAGAACACTCAAAAGCTGTGCCGTCCACTTGTCCCGTGGGCTGCGATGCACACGCTCCACCGCTTCAGATGGAAGAGTTCTCCCCTTTTCCAAGACCAGGAGAGAGAAAAGGAGGGTCAGGGTCCTCCCTCCCCACTTGCTGCCTTTTCAGCGTCCTCCCATCCACAGAGCCAGCACCAGAAAAATCCTGGAAACGTGCTGAAGTAGAGGGAGAGGCAGACACGAAACCATGGCCAGATGGCTGAATCCTGAGGAACACCGACTGTAAGTACGGGCTCTGTCTATGCATGGTGGCCACAAGCATGTCCCAGTATGCTCGGACTCCACCGTATTCATCCAACGTGACTCATCTGAAGGTGACCTTCAGGATCTTTGGTGCATGCTGAAGTCTGACTGATTGCTCTACTTGGCTCCACATCAGTCCTTCAAGCTTCTGTACATGGAAAAATGCCCAGGAACTGATTATTACCTTCAGATCACTAAAATGTATGCAAAACCCTTGCTGGCTTGCTTGCATGCCAAAAAGAGGAGTCACTGCCGTTCCTCCCAGAGCTCCTCCCAGCTCCTAACTGATCCGCTCTCTTCCAGCGGCGCGACTGTAGTGAGCTTTGGTCCTCCCAGTAACAGCCTGGGCTCACGCCCTCCCGCCTGCACAGCAAAGAGGGCTGCCAAGCCTGGAGTGGGGCAGAACCGCTGGAAAGGTGAGTATTCCGGCGCAGGAGCACCCATCAGTCTCTGGAGAGGAATGCCAGTCTGTATGCTAAAGGAAGAGGGATCTCCCCTTTTTCCTCCTCGGTCCCTGCTCTGCTGAGGTTGAGAAAAAGCATCTGAGGGTCACAGCCCTGACTCTGCGTTATCACCCAGGCAGACAAATGTTTATGAAAGAACAAGCAATCAGCTCTGATTCAACACTTCTCAGCAGCAGAAGTGAAAAGCTATAGAACAAAATTTATCCCGAAGAAAGAAAATTAATCAATTTTTATTTTACTGGTTAGAGGAAGCCAACCTAGAGTTAGCAGCAGCTAGAAGCAATCAAGAGATGTGGAAACAGAACACAGAACAGGATGTGTAACAAAACCCGGTGGAGGGGGAGCAATCAGCTCTGAAAGGAAAGGCTCTTTACCTGCTCCGGCCCTTTGTCAAACATTTTCCTCGTCCTGGGAAACTGGTGGGAGTGAGGAGTGTACTGAACTCCCATGTTGCCCACGTTGGCCGGTCTCACAGACGCGATGTCCCGACTGACTGGCTGCTTTGTCACATCGTTTGTCAGGCTGGAGCTGCTGGTACTAGTGGCTGGAGGTGACCCTCTAGAGATCAAAACAGGGGAGAGGATTTAGATAGCACTGGACACGAGGCGTGTTCCCTGACAGCTGCCACGTCGCGGTGAATTGCAGTCCCGACGTGCTCTCCACCGTTGACAAGCAACCTGGTTTTCTACGAACAGAAGACAGTTCAACGCTCCTGGTCACAGAGAAACACAGCGCTGCTCCACCAAACACGAACAAGAGTGAACCTTGACTACGCCAACTCCAGACTCAGGATAAGAAAACAAACATTTTGGGAACCTGCAGGTCCAGCAGCCGCACGCCCGCTGGTCACGGTGTCGGAGCTAAGGCACGCCGACCTGTCCTGCCTCTCAGCGGGGAGGTCACGAGTGCGGGGCTGCTGGATCTAAAGCCTGGTGGTTCCTCTTGGAGGGGATGTTTTGGGAAACAATGCAATTTTCAAATCCTAGCTTTGCCCATACCAGTAGTTTAGGCATGGCTTGTCAATCAGACAACCCTGGCTTTTGTCAGCTGAAAGTGCAGAAAATGCAGATTGGACTTCAATGGGAAATTTGGATACCACACAGCCAGGTCAGAGTGCACCAGTAAAACCAGCGACAATTAGCTATTCCTTCCAGTTCATCTTTCAGTAATTAGTGTGGCTTGTTACTCTTCATCCTAAAAAGAAAATCAGGAAGAAACTCCCACCTTTTCCCAGAGATCTTGTTTCTGAATACCTTACCAGTGCTAAAACCAGAAGCTGCCCAGACCTCAGCACGCTCCCGCTCTGGTGCGGTTAACTGGGGCGGCTGCCTGAGCGGCGACTGGCAGCGAGCACCTAAACCCACTACAGCAGAAGTGCTAAAAAGCAACGCTGGCGCTTACCCCACTTGGTGGATGTGCATGCCCTTGTTGGTGGGGCTGGCAGGGGCAGACTGGGTCAGCGAGGAGGTGTCCAGGATGCGCTGGGGGCGAGCGTTTACTGTTGCCTAGAGAGAAAACACAGCAGAGTCCTGAACAGGCAGGGCTGCAAACCACCACCCGCAGCTGTTTATTATTTAATTCAACTGCACTTCTGGGGCCAAATGAAGTCAAGCTCTCTATCGGTGTGTGCGTAGGTGTTTAAAATGTACATGAAAAAAGCCCCTGCGCGGTTCCCAACACATCGGATGACTTCACTATTTCCTCAGTCAGGGAACGCTTCCCAGGAAGAACCCTTCTGTACTCACAGGGAAACGGCTCGGACTAACACAGGCCTCTTCCCTAAAGCAGGCGCAGCCCACGGCCTGTCCCAGCGCCGTGAACCAAGGCGCCGTCGGGCACGCAGCCCGCCCAGGGCTGCCCTTCAGCCAGGCCTTCCCTCACCCCCGGAGACACAGCACTGCGGTTCCTGCCGCGACCAGAGCTCGAGCACGCATTCTGACCCCGGTTTCATGCCCGAGTCAGAACTCGCGTTGTAAACGTGGCAGCTGCCTGAAACTGCCTCCCTGTTGCCGCTCCATCTCCCATACGAGAGCCGAGCTTTTCCGGAGTTCGTTAGAGGACACCCTTCGCAGCGGCACCACGTCCACTCTTAGGGGGAAGGCAGGGGATTTACACAGTTGGGTTGCTCTGAGCTCTACAAAACACAGCCAGTCCTGCTGCAAAGCGGTACCCTGGCACCCAGCCACAGCCAGAAGAGATTCGGTTCTGCAAGAGCCTGAGAAGTTCTGTCCTTTCTCCTGGGGAAGGCCTCAAACGCGAGCCGGGGGAGAGGCAGCGAGAAGCACAGACAGCTACATCACCGGCTCACACTGCTCCGGGCCGAGCACGCCGCTCACACTATGCAAACCAGCCTCCCCTTTGGAAAGGGAGACGACTTCCACTGCTTCCGGACTCCCTTCCTCCTCTTCCACATCACTCTGCCTTCTGTGAAATGTTTTAAATTTCTCACAATTTGAAATAATTTTTAAAGGAAGCCCTAGACCGGCATAAAAACCCAGAGGGACAAATACCGCTACCCCACAGGCCAGCTGCCTGTCAGCGTCTGTCCAAACACTACGGAAATCGATGTCCGGCAGCGCAGGAGCCGAGCGGGGCTCTTGGGGGACGAGAAGGTTCAAGCCCTCCCAGCCATTTGTTGGGCTCCAAAGGGCAGAAGCAGCGATGACGGTCACCGCGCAGCACGCCCACGCCGCAGCAAGCGCCAGATTGCTACGGCTGGGAGGGCAAGCGGCACGACCTCCGGCTGGCCTGGCTGCCCCGCGCCAGCCTCCTGGCTCCAGACAGGCCGGTTTGTGCGCCATCGTCCCCCGTTCCGTCCGGGGGTGGGAGGGGTCCTACAGGCCCCTGCTCAGCAGGGGCTCTGCTGAGCAGCTGATACTGCACGGGGCACGGACAGACGATCGCACCAGGGGAATGGAAAGAAAGTAGAAACAATTTAGTAATTAGTGACATATTATTATTCATAACTAATTTTAATTAGTCACAGAAGGCTCAGTTTTAAGATTCTTGCAGTCAGGTCTCTGCCACCTGAAATGGGTCAGGTCACCTCATTCGCAGCAGAGGGACAAGGCCAGCTAACGATAATTTGCTGAAGGGCTACAGAGAGATGAGTGTGGCAGACAGCCTTCCTTTTCCTGGGAAAAATGAAAAAGCAATTTCTTCTCTGAGGGCAGCGAGCAACGCGAGGGCTGCAGTGCAGTGATACCGCAGCGCATTTTGCTGGAGGCAGCAGCTCCCTGTTTCCTGGGGATTTGCTCCTCTGCCAGTCAAATCATCTCTTTTCAGGAGAGAAAACAGGAATTCATAATTTTGCAAACTGACTCCAGGTTAAAAAATAAAGAGCAGAATCACTTGCTCACGCACAGAAAAGCCCGGACCAAGGAGCGATGTCACGGAGGAACAACTCCTGGGATAATTTAGCCTCAAGCTTTCCCTCAAAAACAGCTGGACCAAGCAACCTGGGAGGAAGCAAACTTTCCTTAATTAATTGTGATTTCAAAGTCTTAGAAGGCCACCACTGCTTACCGGACATCTTTTTTGTTTGTTTTGGTACAGGCAAAAAGTGTGTTTTGGATTTTTTAAGAGATCAGGCCAGGAGTGAGTTGTACCACTCCATCTGCATCACAAACAGAACTGACACCACAGCGGCAGTCTGCTGAGCGCCAGCACTGTCTGATCAGCCCGGGAAATAAAGCGGCGTATTTCACAGCCAGGAAGCAGGCACGTCTGTGCAACCTACTCACCGGCTGCTCGGGAAGACATCGCCCTATTTAAAGACCACTGGAGCTCTCCTGGAGACACAGAGCTGCATTCACGGCTCCACTAAAACACCGAGCAGCACCGGGCTCATCCGAAAACAAAAATTCTGCTTTAAATCCACGCAGAGCCTTGGAAATAACTATTTTACAAATGCAGAGTCAATCTGAACCTCTGCACAGGGACAAAACTGGCAGTTCTGGCCCCGTGTTTTACTGGGAGGGACTACGCAGCGCAGCAGGATTTGCTTCGGAGCTCTTAACCGCACCGGCCTGACTGCGCTGTCTGACCCAGCTACAGACTAACACCTGCCGGGGACAAAAGAGGTGTAAAAATCAGAAAGACTGAAAGCACAGAGCTTGGGCAGCGCTGTACAGATCGCCGTGCTTTGTTCTGCTGTGTTAATGACAGAAAACTTCAGACGCCCAAGCTCCTGAACGGAACCCCTTGTTCCCTGAATTTTGTATTGATTGGAACAAAATGGCTAAACTGCTAAATACTTTACTTCACCTGAAGCAGTGTTTTGTTTATGCAAGAAAATAACCTTTTGTTTTTTTTCCATGACAAAATTAGAGCAACAAATGGGGAAATGCGCTGTTTGCACGTACTGGGGAGGGCCAAGGGGCCTGTGGGCAGCACACAGGCCGCTCCCTTTTACGTCCAACAGAGCTTCAGTAGCACCAAGGCGAGATCTCAGGATACAGTTAGCAAAAATCGAATTGTTGCTAATTTGCACCCCTGTACTCCTGAGCTCACACCAGCAGAGACGGCGTGCAGGCTGGAAACCCTGGCCACACCGCTCGCAGAGGGAGCTCTGTCCGTAACGAAGGGAATAAAAGCCAGATCGTCACCCAGGATCTGAAGCCTTCGCTTCCATTTTGGTGGGCTGTTAATAGGATTTTATTTTTTTTTTTTAAATAAAGTCGGTTTAGAAGCTGCCTGCGCCAGGCGGTACTGGCAAAAGCAAAGCCCACAGCACCACGAGGCGCACAGCAGCCAGCCCACCACACAGGCACCTGCCCAAGCTGCTGGACAAACTGCGTATTTAAGTAATTTCCTGATGGATCTTACGGGTAAGGCAAAGAACAAACCAGTTTTGTTCACTGGAGCATCCCCAGATAGAAATCTTTGTAAATGGGAATGCTGCTTTGATTATTTGGCAAAACCATCTAAAAAGCCATTGCCTCAGAAAGGCAGGGACGCGGCAGTGCTTGAGAAGCCGAGCACGAGACGCGCGACACCCATCCACTGGAGCTCCGGCACTCCAGTCAGCACCTTGGTCCAAACTTGTCGGAATCAAGACAGAATTTGCCAAAGCAGTCACAAGAGATATCACAGCATAACGATAAAAGGTCCCGCTGGCTACGCGGCCCCTGGCAGGCCAGTGAAGGCACCCGCAGGGCACAGCGGCACCTTCACGAACGTCTGTACCTCTCTTTCCGCTAGTGAGGGAGTCTGTCCTGAAAAAATATCTAAGACAGGAAAAGCACATCTGAGTCCTCTTTCTGTCTCTTTTAACCCCACCCTAGAAGTACCATTTCATTTTGCAAAGAGCCTTCCAAAATACAAGACTGAACTAGTTTCCTGCAGCTAGAGCAGAGAGAGGGAAGTCTTCCACCTCTCCCGTTCCTCGCTCGCTTCGCGTGGCGCTCCCAGCCTGGCAGTAGTTTGCTGTGCACCTGAACCGCCACGGAAGGGCTGACCTCGTTGCGCCCACAAAATAATTCTCTTTGCCAAACCCCAGACTTCACCACTCGCTGACACGTATGCTCAAAACAAATGGAAGGGTTCAAATGAGTGACTGTTTTCTCAACAGAAAATCAGATTTAAAAGCAAGAAATCTCTAAGACGTTAAAATGACAGTGCACAATGCTGGCGTCTCTTACTGCAACGTCAGCTTAGAAGCCCAAGTCTGAGGATTTAGGATTACGCACTGGAAATCACCAGTAAGAGACGTCACCTCGCATTGCGATGGCTCATGACCTTGATGCTAGAGCAACGAGAAAGCAGGTGGGCAGGACTGCGTTCAGACGGCTTTCCGACACCACCGACTGGGGCGGAGAAGGGGGAAGGCAGCTGGTGAGAAGATGTTCTGGGGTAGCCTGGTGCTTCGCTTCAGGTGGAAGGTGAGGGTGCATCTACAGCTCCCCAAGCTGGCAGTTCTGAACCAACAGTGATGGCAGCCTCCAGGGACATCTTGTCACCCTTGGAGGATGAAATGCGATGAGGATGGTGGCTCAGGCGGATGAGGCCTGGGCTGGAGAGGTGAGCAGTGGCAGGGGTGTCTGCATGCTGACTCACATGTACTAGTTCACCTGGGTTGGAGAGCCGTTGTGGCTTCAGTCTGCAGGCCAGTCCCACTTGCATTATCTAAATCAGTTTGCAAACGGATAATTGGATGAAGTATATTTAAGGTTTCTCCCAGGGACTGAGCTAGATAAGTAGACTTCTAAACAAGACCTACTGTCTAAGGTCTGTACCTCGTTCACATTCTAAAACAATCCCAGGTCCTCCCCCATTTACTTATTTCACCTGATCAAGAGTTCACACGACTGTTTATAACTCTGAAACATTAAAAGCTCCTTCTGCCATCGATCCAGACTGAACCAGGACCACTTACCAGAGCCCTCCAATGGATCTGTTCAGTTTGGTCTACCTATGCTTTGCCTGAGCATGAAAAAAATGAGCACACACAAGCCTCAGAGGACACACGAACACAGAAAGGCATACCTTGTAAGCAATGCTATTGAGAACTTTCATAGCCAAGTCGGAGACGTCAGGATAGGGGTCGGCAGCTAGGTGTAGGAGCACTCTCCAAATTTGGGTATAAACACTGTTGAAACTCACACCTAAAATAATAAAAAACAAAACAAAAAACAAAGCCCCACAGCACATGACAATCCATCAACTCAGACTCTTTGATCTTACGTGAGAAAACTCATTAGAACTCCAAATATCACAATGACATCTAAGAAAACATCAAGAGAAGAGCGCAAAAACACCCTACATGGGCATTTTGTCTCCACTTTGCCTGTCTTTGTGAACTCTGCAAGGGCTTGTGAAATGAAAGTGGGAGAAAGAAAACCCACAAGCTTCAGTCACACTGCTAGTTTGCCAGGCTCCTGAAGCAAACAACGTGAGCAGGCCAGTGGAAGACAACGGCTTGGAGCTCCTGAGCTGAAACACTGAACGGTCTGAACCCACAGTCACCGGCTTCTGTTTTCATAGTTATTTTTACTGCTGTCTTAAGCATTAACACTCAGCTTGAGTGTTCCGCGTTCTGTGTATTACGAGTTTACCAAACACCTGAATGTTAAGGCGGAAGCTGCAGGACCGGTACCATCGCGAAGCAGCAAGCCCGGCTCAGTAACTGTCCTTCCGATCGACATTTGTATCAATTGCGCAACTGCCAATTTGGGATTTAATGAGAATATCTGCCGTCTGGCATTTCAGCAGAAGGGACTGACAGATTCAGAGTACAAATCAAATTAATAAGCGTTTGCAACAACGGACAAAGTTCTGTGAACCTTTTATTTTTGCTGCTTTTAGGTGAATCTTTGGTTTGTTATTCTTTCCTCTAACCCTTCCAACGGCTAATAGGTGTAACACCATGGTTTGGGGGTTGAGCCATGTGGACAATATTAAAGTAGCTGCACTAACAAAAAAGGACCTAAAATAGGGATTTTGGATGAGTCACAATCAATGGTAAATGACAGATCAAGCTGTTACTGCATTTCCTTTCGTCCTTCTGGAGGCATCTAAATATAAAGTGTTAAGTTCGGAAGAACGGGTTCCTTGGTCAACAAGCAGCTTCTGCCCTTCCATAGCTGCCAAACCTGACGCTCAAACCAACAGAAACCAGGCCTGGACAGACCAGTTCTGAACTCTGGCTGCAGAAGGCGAGTGATAACGGTACCAAGCTCCACGAGTACGCGTGCTGCGCTTCACGTGCTTCTCTGCGTCAGCCACGGGAGTCTGTCTTCTGCCAGCAAAACGCCCCAGCGCGCGACAGCATTCTGCAAATCGCAAAGGCAATAACCTGACTGCATCCTCTCACCTGCCCAGCAAGGAAAAAGGGGTCTCACTCAGTGACATCCAGAGGCTTTTCCAAGCAGCGCCTGCTTACAGAGCTTCGTGCAGAAATCTCACAAATGCGTACGAGAGCACCAGTGGGGCTCATTGCTGGGGGCTACCCGTACAACGCTCCTACAGCTGATCCTACCCTTTCCGGCACAGGGAGGGCCCAGGGCCTGACAACGATACAGCAATGTTAAATCCAGCCAGGAAAGACGGAGCAGTTGATAGTGTGAGGCCAGATTTGGTTTATGCCAGCTGAGGACAGAGCCCAGAGCGTACGGAACCGCGGGACGCCTGAGCACGGTGTGCAGGAGGCAAGCAGAACTGAACGGTGCAGATCCAACCTCAGGTTTTGGCTTTGGTTGTAATAGGCAAACGTCATTGTTTTTTTCAGAAGCTCTTTATCCATGTTTAAATAAAGAAAATAAAGTAAGTCTCTGCTGGGAAGAGGGTCAGGCCTCCCAGCCGTAAAGGACGGTGACACAACGCCTGCCTGCTCCAGGCTTGTGACCATGCAGGTTTTGTTTCTGCAGTTGCCATGTTCATCCTGGAACCTTCTATTCCCAGGAAAATAAAAGGAGGAGGGGGAAGGAGGAAGAGCAAGAGAGACAAAGTGCTAAAAGCTGCAAGAGGAAAAAAAGCCCCAGCTGCTGAAAGAGCAAGCCAGGTAGTGTCACCCGAGGTCTGCTCGGAGCTCCACCTCCCACACTGGGTCTGGTGCAGAAGTTGCATAAGGACCCACGGGAAATCGGAAGGGCTTGATTTCTTTCAAAGCCCTTGAAAGGCAGTAGCAGGGAAGGGAGAGTGAGAGGGTACCCGTCAGATTTTCCAGTGTCTGATAACCACCTCACTCATGACGCAACGAAAAAACCCAGCGACATTTTTTATACATCTAAGCGTCATGAAAAAACAAATTTAAAAGAGAACCGCACCAGTGTGATTCCATGTTCACTCAAAAGCCTTTGAAAAGAACTGAGGGAATTTCTACAAAGGCATCTCGGGCTCAGAGCTGGTGCTCGAAGGACCAGTCCTTTCTTCTGCCGTCCTCCCCCGGCCCGTGTCAGCAGTGCTCTCTGCACTGATCCAGCTGAGCGGCACATCCGACACCGCACCGTGCGAGACCTGAGCACCGCGCCAGCGGGAGAACGGAAGGCAGCAGAGGTGGCAGCAGAACAGCAGCTTCATTTTGTGTCATGGACTAAAATGCAAAAAATACCCATGAGATGCAAACAAAGAGCCAAGGAAGGGGGACGGGGTGTTAATCTAAGCAGACAGCTCGGTAATTAGTCAGACTGATTCAAAGGCAGTTAAATGGACCTTGCAGTATAGATTTACATTTACAAAATAACTCCTCTCTGCTAAGAATGTCAAAAATAAATTGCCTTTCTTCACTGACGACTTGGATTTGGTTTGCACGTGCACAGCTCTCAGCTCCATCCACCAGCCAGCGCGCGGCCGCAGCCCCGCGGCGGGGCCCGGCTGAGCTCCTGCAGCCGGGTCACCGAGACCACGCAGGGCAGAGCCACGCCGGGCGCAAACGGGAATGCTCATGTTTTTATTCATTCTTTTTGTTTTGCCGAGCTTTGACAGGGTTTCTTTCCCATCCCCTGTAAAAATCACTGCGGTGGTGTTAAGCCTTGATCTCCAGAAGGTGCAGCCCCCTCCCCACCAACACAGCACCTTGCCCAGCAGCTGCCCCAGTGCTGCCGCACGCCTGGGAGCAGAGCCAGCTCCTGTGCCCGCACCGCCCGCCTCAGGGAAAGGCGAGCTTCGGCCCGGCACGCAAGGAAGCACAGCTGAAACACCGCCAACCGAACCCAGGTACCGCTCCCACCAGCGCTAACCCCACCTGCTCCGGAAACGCACGTCCCACAGGCCTCTCCTCTCCCCGCAGGTGACAGACAGCCCTGTGAGAGCTGCCCAGACAAAGAGAACATCTGGAATCCAGATCGCTCTCCCAACTCCACTTCGACGGACACGGATGGCAGCCTGCTCCCCACAGGAACAGCACAGCAGCGGCTCTCGCGCGGAGCTGACAGCCTGCGAGCTGGTCTCTGCAGGGGCCAAGCACAGGCACTCCATCCTGCGCCCACCAGCCCCTGACAGCCATCCCAACGGCAAAGCGTGAGACTCCGTGTGTCAGCTGAAACCAGGAGCGGCTCATCAGGGAAAAGTTACGTTCCCTGAGAGCAGGTACCTCCCCCAGACCAAGGCTGTCATAGCCAATGTGAGAGCAGCCCACCCTGACCAGCCCCCACATCAAGCTTCCATTTCCAAAGTCCACTCAGATCCCTGCATTTTGCTGTGCAAGGTTCTGTTTAGAAATACTGCTGGCTGACCAGCTTCTCATTTTATCTGCACGTTTAAATACATCGCCTGCTGACGGAGGCAGGCTCTACCTGTCCCAGCACTCACTCTCTCATTTGCTGTGGCTCACTGTCCACCTACCCCTCCTGCTCTCCTCATCCTCACCGCAGTGACCTCTCGCTGCAGGTGGTACCTCGGGGCAGCTCTTCAGGACGGATCCTGCGATGTGGCAAACAGCTTTCTGTCCCCAGCTTCTCCTGCTGGAAAACAGAACTATTCCCCTGCATTTCAACGCTCCAAGATTTATTTCCCTCCTCCTTTGATCATTCCTTAATATAATCTTTCCAGCGATGCTCTCTGTAGGACAAAGACTTCAATCGTGCAGTTGGATGTGAATAATCCTCAAGGTATGCAAAACCCCCATCTTAGTTCCTTCCCTTTTCCTGTCTTAAAACTAAAAATTTGCAGGACACCAAGATTAATGACCAGTTGTATGGAAAAAGCAGCGAGGCTTAGCTTCCCATCCAAACGGATGTCTCTGTTGACTAACCCAAAACTGCCTCCTGCCAGCTCAAAAACGTGGGCCAGAAATAAACGTCTCTTCTGGTACCAGGACCGCCCGGCCGGGGAGCGGCCTGCCAGCAGACAGCACACCTGTGCCGGGAGCACACGTCGCACTGCGGGAGCGCGACACCAGGCACTGCCCTATAGTTAGCTAAGCAGCTGTCTAAAACGGCACAAGAAGGAATGGAGACGTTTTCCTCAAATTGATGGAAGCAGTACATCATCTGATGTTACAGTGTCAGTGAAGTGGATAGACTGATCCAGAATAATCCCTCCAGCATATGTTCCCAAAGTCACAAGAGAGGAAGAGAGCCCTGAATATCAGGGAACGAACCCAGGGAACGCAGAACACAGAATTAGGCTGTGGCTGCAAATTTCCACTTTGGTTATCACAGACGAGGTTTCTGCTGTGCTTTGAGTCTACCCGTGTGCCCAAAGCATCTGCACGCCCTGCTCTGCCTGCCGCAGGCACTTGGCAGAGTCACTACAGAGCCAAAGCACCGTTACCTCTTCCAAAAAACAGAGAGCAGAGCAAAACCTTTCTCCAGCGAAGACAAGTCTGTCACCCCGCTCTCGCTAACTATTGTACGGCACACCAGAACTTTACAGAAAGGTTAATCCACGCCCAGCGGCCGCAGCACGACTGAGGGCGGCTGGAGCGGAGGGCACTTTGAAACCCCTTCCTCGGGGAGCGGGAGAGCAGGCTGGGAGACGGCGATCCCTCCGCAGAAATGAAAAAGCCTGGCTTTCAGCAGGCAAGCGCTGAAGGTAATGGGATTCTGTGCGAGTTATAAATTTTAAACACTTCTATAAGCTCTGTCATTTCCAGCTGGATGTGAGCTCTTCCAATTGAATAGGAATGAGGGAAGCTTCGGAGAACTGCTCTTTTTGTTTTCCTAGGTCTCCCTCACTCATCTCCAGCTCATCTCTGGATGCTTTCCAGCTGTGCTGTGAAGCCCTTGTGAGACACGCACCAGCCATCCAGCAGCCACCGCTTTGCACCAGGGGAAATGCGGAAAACTCAAGTTCTAGCTTAACATGGAGAGGAACTTCCTAACATTCCTATCACGCTTTAGAAGATCCAATTTAATTGCCTACAATCAAAAGCAAATCAATTGATCAAGTTTTAACAAACCCATGATTTTAAACTGCCACAGGTGCTCATGGGCTCAGGAGTTACAACCCCAGAATCTTTCAACTCAGGAGAGCCAAGTCACCGTTACTTCTTCCAGCAAATACAGAGTAGAGTAGAACCTTTCTTCAGCTGAGGTAAATCTACCACCCAGCCGGACTCCTCTCTGAGTTACACCACTCTGTTTTCACTGGTTTTTGAAAGCTAGAAAAATATGGGCACATTAGTGATTACAAAGAAACTACACAGACCTCCCCCAGCGCTGCTCTGCTGCACGCTGCCTTCCCTGCTCCCGGGAAGGAGCCACGCGGAAAGCCAGGTCCCTCTGCGTGATCCCTAACCGGTTCAGATTGACCGGAAAACTACAGCGGGCTCAAAGCAATGCTATCGCAGCGATCAGACACCACTGCGAAAGTGCCTTGAAAAACGGCTGAGCTGAAGTAGCTTAATATAAATATTCCAGTTTTGTTCTATAAAAGAAATGCAAATAATCCATTACTGCAGATCCACCACGCACTGCATAGACACGAGCGACGTTTCCTTCCCTTCTGTGCTAGAGCACGCTGCTCTGCAGAGCTCTGTACGCTGCCCAGCCAGACGCCGGGAGAGCGCGGCACTGCTGAGCGGCGTAAAAAGTTCAGCGCTGTTAGCGATGCTAAAGCTGCTTATCCAGGAGGAAATAATGGAGAGGGGATTGGAGGCAGTGGGATCAACCACGGAACTTTTTGCAGAAAAGCAGATTTCTATTAAATACTTAGTCTTTTTGCTTTTAAGACACAGCCTGGGATTTCTTCTTTTCTAAGTCCTGTTTTAACAATGTAGACACAAACCCATACAGGAAATCAGCTGGGTAAGGCTTCCTCGGAGGAGTAACACAAAAAGTGGCTGTGCTGTACAGAAATACAGCCCATGTGAAAAATAACCAGGGGAAGCAGTTAGTGCCAGCGTGCCCAGCTGCTCTCCACGGGACGGGGCGTCCTCGCTTTCCTTCTCTAGCCAGGTGACCTGCAATGGCTACGCAATTCCTGTATACACTACTGTTTTGTGCTCACATTCCTAAGAGGACTGCTGTCCATCGTAGTGAAGCGTACAGCTGGAGCCAACAGCTCTCATTTCCAGTCCCTCCATCAGAGCAGGAGGAACTCTGCTCTGCACGTAGCCTAACCAAACACAAGAGTAACAATTCTACTGTTAACGAGAAATTTTGCTGGAGTAAGATCTAGCAGGAGCTAAGATCCAAACTCTCCTCAAAAGTTAGTGCAAGCACATGAAGAAAGGCAACACCAGAAGAAGGGCAGGAGAGTCTTTACTCACCTATCAGTGAATTCAGAGAAGAGTAAGAGCTGACTCGTCGCATCTTGTCAATAGTCTCAAACGACAGGATGTACTCCTCGTTCTCAGGGCTGCCCAAGGTGCTGCTGGCGCTGCTGCTGGTGCTGAGATTCCCAGGAGAAAACGCAACAGAGCTGCCAGCTGCCAAAAGAAAAGAGGGCAGATGTTGAAACAAGAGCTGGCAAGAGAACAAGTTTCACCCAGGCGTAACAGTCCTTTTCTAAATCGTACAACATTCAGGTAAGGTGCCGGCGAAGCTACAGCGTTCGCTTTTAAACACTGAACGTTCAAACGCAGAGTAAGCATCCGTGGAGCTGGCCGTGGATAACCTGGGCTAAAGTGGTGGTTTCAGCTCATGTGGTCTTGCGCACGGTATTTCCTAGCTTGCAAGAGAGGGGTAAAGAAAAATCAAGGAACTGTGAAATCTCTCTTACATTCCTCGTTCAGGCTGAGGTTCTGCAAGGACTTGTTCAGGTTCCTCGCTGTGGTAACCGCTCGGATGTTCCCGTAAGAGCTGACGGACCGCAGCCTCGGTGTACACGGACCATCTCGCACTGGGGTCAAACTCCCACCCTCTGTGGATGCAAAATTGAGCAATTATAGATGGAACCAAAGCGATCATAGCCCTTTGGTTATTTCCCAGCAAATACAGAACTAAAATACTGCCCATATGAGCAGAATTCAGTGACTGGCTTTAGGCTAAACCAGAACGAGATATGACAACGAATCTTCTGCGCACATAACCAGCAAGGACCAGGTGTCTCTGCGTCCAGGCTGTGATTTTATTCCATCCAACAAAAGCAGGTGAGCCGAGCCTTGCCAGTGCCTGCAGATACCCAGAGAGGCACGATGCCTCTTCTCTCCGGTGTCTGGCCGCTGCCCAGGCATGGTGCTAGGACACGCTGCTGCAGCAGAGCCATTTAGCAGGCAGGATCTGCAGGCTTCTGTCTGCTTCTGCGCATTAAAAATCCAGCAAATGTTCTCATTATAAAGAGTTGTGAAAATCCTGGTTTCCTGACCAGATTTCAGGCCTGGTCTCAACTCATGTTTCACCCATGACCTGGATACTTATGATTTCTCAGACTTTCTCTCTCCACTCCTGAACATGCACCCAGTACCACGGTTCAGAACAGCTTATTTCACTGCAGAGGTAGCTGCATTACGGGGCTGGGGCCAACGCTTCCAGTGCATCCCGCTTACAAATACTGCAGGATTCTTTTGGATACAGAAAAGCACTATACAAACTGCATGTAATGTTTATTCCCTGCAGCAAAAAGGACAAATGTGGAGAAGCTTGTTTTCCAACATGATTTAGTTACTCAAACAATGGGGAAATTAAACCACTCATTGCAGAGACAGCACATACTTGTCTTCAAGTTTCTGTTGCAACGGCCCCATTATCCTTCAAGACTTCCAATACACTTAACATCTAAGGAAAATACAAGGTTAACAACAATTTCACCAGGGCTCTTCATTCCTCACAAAGCACCAGACACAACAAAAGGGATGGGCCCAGAGGCACAGAGGTCCTCACTGCCTCTTGTCTGGTGCTTCACAGCAGCAAAGAGCGCGGCTGGCTCGCGGCGAGGCTGCGCACTGGGTCAGCGTGACACTGAAGTTTCAGGTGTAATTTGAGGGGAAAAGAAAGTCTGGTAAGCCTACGTAGTCCCTTAACAAATACATTTCAGCCTTGATCTGAAGGGAATCCCTTTGAACTTGTCAGGGTGTTGGGTCTCTACAGCTTGCTGGTGAGCTATAGCTGTGTTTGAGCTGGAGACTCGGCGGAGGATGCACTTCTCCGGCGCGATATATTACCGTGCTGAACAGATACGAGACACCCACCGTGTCACTCAGCTTTGCAGCAACAGTGCTGTTCAATAAATCACCACCAGCAAGAACTTCACCGTGTTGGGCAAACTCCTTAAATAATAGTTCCCAGGTGCTTTCAGGCCACGCATTTCCTGCCCACACAGACACGGAACACCTACCTGTGGCAGCTGGAGAAGGGAGAGGGTAATTTTTCTCCTCTTCCATGAACTGCAAGGCAACAGTGCAGAAATTGCTCTCATACTGGACTACCAGGTGACTTAAAGCCACTACCAGCTCCTACGGAAAGAGCAGAAGGAAGCGGTATTTCATGGTTATGAGGCCAGAAACAATGGAAGGGAAACACAGAGCAATATTACTGGTGGCCATCCAGAATAATTTTCCCTTCACTTCACAGGGATGAACTGAGGAAAGCCAGAGCACTCTGTTTCCAATCTAATTCCTCACAAGTCTTTTACACCTAAACAGGCTCCCACTGCTCTCTGATTCTGCCCAGTACTGTCAGACTCGCGTAGTGTCACCGAAAGCACCAAACTGGTGACTCGCACCCAGCTCCCTCTGCTCCGGCACCGGCAGCCTCGCCCGTGAAGCGCGCGTTTCCTGCAGAGCAGCAGTGAGCTGTGCCGAGGCTCGGTGTCCTCGGCTCTCCGTGGCACCGCCTGACCCTCTCCCTGTGCTGCACGCGTGTGCACGGAGCGGTGCTCTCGTCCGACAGCCTGTCCTACCTCTGCTCTGAGCTAAGGAAACAGAATCTGACAAGAGCCCCCCGGGGAGATGGCTCAGCTCTTCCACAGAGAGCCCTGGTGTCCGAATGCTGTGCTGAGCCGCGCAGCCTCACACCGACCTGCAGCGTCAGCGCGAGGACGGTGCCCCTGCCTGCCAGGGAGCACCAGCCCGTTCGTTCGCAGAGCTGCGACCCGAGAGCCGAAATCACTGGGGTGGGGAGGGCAGAGAAGGTGAAGTTCAGACCCTCAGTGAGGTACCACCTCAAGCACTTGGAAGCAGCAGACAGGAGAGGTGCAGAGCTGGCTTTGCTCGCCACGCTGCGCAGGGGACTGATCTCTAAGAGAGAGGTCTATGAATCTCACAGAGCACACAGTGTGCCATGCGGTTCTCTCCTGATTTAAACTCATTAAATGCTGGAATGAGACGACAGAAAATAATCCTCACAACGCTGGTGACAACTGTCAGGGTGTTGATGTTCCAGGTAACGTAAGCCCCGGGACACCGAAGTACACCCATCAAGAACAATCCAGAACGTCAGAAGCTATTTGATGTACTACTGATGTGCAGTGGCGCATCAGAAATTGTAATTCTCCAAAACCTGGCGCATTACTTTGAAACAGCCCGTCATCCACCCTTGTGGTTTCTAAAAGCAGCAAGATCTTTTTCCTGAATGGAGTTCTCATGTTCTCACCACAGCACTCTTACTGCCTCTCCTCTTCCTCCCCTAGGACTGCGGCACACTCCACGTTTCTAGCAACACACTACTATTTCATTTAAAACCTGAGATCCTGTAATGTAAAATATTGCCATCAAAACAGTCAGCAGCAGCAGAGCATTAGCAGAAGAGTAGCCCAGCAAGAGTTCTCAGTGTTCTATGCACTGAAAAAGACTTCAGTGTAATTATTCTCCTTCCTCATGCCTGTCTTCACATTCTCTTTAAATTAAAAAACAGGATACAAAAATTCCCACAAAACCCTGAGACTGTTACTCCCATTCCAGACATTTGCTCAGTGGACTCCAGGAGCTAAACCAGAGGCCCACTGTAAAACTGCAGAAACACTTTGATCTGAACAACAACCTTGTCAGCACCCGGGCACTACGACACACCACACGTTACTTCTGTTACCCCCGTCAGCGGGCTCCCCGTATCGCAGAGTGCGTGACTGACGTGATACGTGCACGGAAAAGGGCGAGCGGGGAACGCAGCATCCCGGAACACTGCTGCGCGTGAGCACCCTGCGCGCAGCGTCAGGCGCGGTGCCCGGCCCTCAGCCACAGCGGCAGGCTGACGCTGCTGTTTTCACCACACGCGCACGGTGCTTCTCAGCAGGAACCGAAGTGAAAAGACTTCACGATGAAACAGACCCTTGCAAATGAGTCAAATGCACGGGAAGGTCTATTAAATAATGCTGATGAGCTCTGCAGTATAGCTAATCAGCACGAATCCGCCGAACTCCCATACAGCCAGCCCCTCCGTACCTTCCTGACCATGGGGCTCCCGTCGTTGATGAGCTGGGCCAGCATCATGGCCACGTTGTGATCGATGGTGGTGGAGTGATCGGTCCGTTCAGCCGAGTTGCCCACAAACGTTCCCAGTGCAAAGACCGCAGCGCAGCGAACCTGTGAGGCACAAACCTTCATTATGATTTTCCACTTGTTTCCAGTCCAAAGGTTGCCAGTGGGGTTTTTTTATCCCCACAACTGGCATCTCTGGAAACCTGGACTACCGTGTCAGGTAAACAGTGAGGGCTAAACGGGAGCCCACGGAGAGTAAAAACCAGAACAGAATCAGCAAAGCTCTGAGTTTTAAGTATTCACAGATACAGGAGTATATTTAATTTCCCAGAATAGTCGGTGACCTTCCCACGGGTGATTTTTCCAGTTGACGTTGCCCAGAATATTAATTAACAGGAATAAGGTACTCAGGGAGTCACTGCTGCGATGTGAATAAGGGCTCGCAGAGCGGCAGAAGATAATGGAAAACAGAAAAGGAGAAAAGCCAGCAGCTCAGATGAGGGTAGGCTTTGCCAGGTCACACAAAGACCAGAGGGATCAGATGGCCTGGAAATCCTACAGCTTGCCCCAGCAGAGACCGCAAACGGTGGGGACAGGGCGCAATCAGCAACTGCAGGATGTGCTCGCTCCAGCGTCTCCAAGAGAGGCGTGGGACGCCGTGAGGACAGCCAGCCCGGCCTTCCCCAAACACGGCCCACAAAACGGGGGGGAAGATGGGGCCGGAGAAAGGAGGCGGAGGATGCAGGACCGAAAGACTGAATGCAAAGGGGACTCTAATCTTCAATCACTGCACGTTGGCAGTGGTGTTTATCTCCAGGCTTACTTCCCCCACACGCGATGTGACTTCGCAGGGGTCTGACAGGCTCTGTCAATCAGCCAGGCTCTGCAGAAGAACTGCTGTCTCTTGGAGAGTTTGTCACAAAGGTAAACCACATCCAATTAAAGATGTATTTTCACACGTACCGGGAGAACAGTTTCCATACCTGGCCAAGAAGGCTAGAGGGTTTTTTTGCGACACACAGTGCATTTTGGGGCCACATTTTTAACAAGCTTCTGATAGGCAAGTAAGCAAAACCCACGGTGTTCCCTGACTCTGGCACCAAGATCTGGCTTTTGGGCTGTATGAACTCCCCCCCTGCATTGCTCTGGTTACTTCTCTCACAGGCTTGGATGATTTGCACCACCTCAAAGAAACAGCCGTAAGATCTCTCTTTGAACCAGACACAGCCCTCAAAGGCCCTGGTTTGGTCAGGATTTCTGTAGCCCTCTGCCAGAATTCTGACAATTCAACTGGCATTTATTTTAAAAGTTGGATTCTTACCTCTGGGATTGGATCCGAGAGGAGGCTGTAGAGCTTTTCATGAGCGCTGTCTCTCACGCCACACCACCTGGCTGAGTCAAAGTTCTGCCAGATACGTCCTAAACAAATGGCCACCCACTGACGCAGAAGAGGATGCGGATCATTTAACTGCTCCAGGCAAATAGCAATCAGGTTTCCCTGAAGGCAAGCTTCCTAAAACACAAATCAACGCCATTTATTTTGGATGACAGCTTCCTACTTCATCATCAAAAAAGAAGATTATTTCTGAAATAGACAGGAAATCAAGATAAAATAATTATTCAGTAGTTATATACTGATTTTGTTACAAAATACCATTTGGAAGCAGCGTGAAGAGAAGGTTAACCACACACTGTTATAGCTACTGAAACGGCTGAGCATTAGAAATGTTTCCTGTAATACATAAAGCCTGTTTTTTCCTCGTTGGAAATATTCCTTGCACCTGTCAGAGCCCCAGGGTTTATGGCCCATTCCACACACCCTTCCCAAGAACATTATCACAGTCATCAAGTTTCCACCTGACAGGAACCAGGCACTATGTCTCCACTGGCCCGGCAGCGTGCTGCCTGGAGGGGAGCTGCTCTCGTGTCCTCAACCCCCACCCCCAGCTGCCGGGCACATAATGTGTCTGTCACGCCTCCAGGTCCATTTTTCTTTTAATCCACACAAAAATAAGGTAAAGCAATCTTCTACTTCAGTTTTCCAGTTCAGGGTTGTGCTTTAACGCAAGCCAGGGCACTTTTATCAAAGTGAAGGCAAAGCACAGAGAAGGGGCGGGAGCAGATGAGAGGCAGGAGGATGCTGGGGCTCACCTGTCCGGTGTTGTAGTTGTTAACGATCACAGCCAGGATAAAAGCCGTCATGGTCCTGTGTTCAGCCTTGAAACAACATACAACTAATTGTTATCTAGGAAACAGGTCAGGGGACAACGACATTCCACGCTTTCTAAAAGAGGATTATTCTGAGGGCAGTTTGTATCACATTGAAAGAGAGGGGAGAGCAAGCCAGAATTCTCCTGTCGTGCAGTCCTGTCCCTCGTTACATCTGAGCCACTTCATCAGCCCGCGTCATCAGACGCCAGGCCGATCCTCCCAGCCACCTCTGTACTGCTCTGGGGGAGGCACACAAACACCCGTTACGGAAAACGCCAAAAAAATTTTGCAGAGGGAATTACGAAAGCTGCTGCGCAATTAGGCTGCCTCTGCACCCAGCCCCCAGCAGCCCCCAGCTCCCGTCGCCACCGCTGAGTAATCTGCGCTTACGCAGGCTCAGGTAAGCTGGCAGGCTCTGGTCTGGTTTGGCTGTCTGGCAGGCGACGCGGCAGGAGCCCTGTAAGTGCCACTGGTCTCTGACCCATCGCCGGCAACGCCTCTCCAGTAGGGCACTGGGCATCACCGGGGGTGCAGGCGGGAGGCAGCCCCGCGTTAGCGCCAGCCGCAGCACAACAGCGACAGGCAAGCTAGGGCAAGCTGAGCAAACCCCGGCAGAGTCCGAATAAAGACGACTTCTCCTTACTGGCATATAAGGATCCGCCAAAACTGAAAGGAAGTACTTGTGACCGTTGTCCTTCACAAGGTCAGCTTGGCATGACTGAAAAATGAGACAAAGAAAAACACAATGAGTACAATAACATAAATATTTTTTCCTCTGGTGATGTATGAATATTTCATGTCTTAATTTTTCTCAAACCTTGTTTTCATTGGGAAGCAGAAGAAGCACAAGCCTGCCATGGGGGCCACACCCCAGCAGCCCCGCAGAGGGGGGTCGGCGGGGCAGAGCGGCGTCTGAGGCAAGGGCCCCTCTGCCACCCTCCAGCGCCACAGGAGCAGTAACCGAAACGCGACCTCCTGCTGAGGAGAGGTGTTGCCATCTCCCTGTCCCACGTGAAACTTTCCCCAGTATTTGGGAGACACTAAAGGCAAAACCAAGGAGGAATGTCATTAATTTTTTTTTCTTTTTTGTCGTTTATCAGAACAAAAATGACGTAAGATTGGATCATCTAAAAGCCCCTGGTCTAATTCTCCATTTGATTTCCAATCCTGTGTCAAGGTAATTAGTTTAACATGGATCAGGTTTGCTGATAATTGCTGCTCACTACCTTCTACCTCGGCTGCCGAGCTGCTGCAGGTGCACTTGGGGTCCCTCCTCCTCCCCCCAGCCGCCCACCCGCTCTTACCCACCGGACCCCAGAGCCAGGGAGGGTTTTGGGCGAGGCCGGTGTGTGACCTTTCTTTAACAAAGGCAGCAGCCCTCCCCACGATTGTGGAAGGTGCAGTTCGACAGCACAGTCCTCCCCGGCTCTTTCTGTACCGCTGTAGCGGATTTCCAGCTCAGGCTGGCAGCCAGGATGCGAGGATGCTTTGGGAATGTTAAGGCACCCTCTTCACAGGCAGGACCACTCCTGAAGGCTGCCTCACACGATTCTCCTAGCACGTGTCTCCCTCACAGCGACCCGCATCACCCAGCGATTACCAGTCAGTCTGTAGGGGCGGGGGTGGAGGAGGAATTATTCATTCTTTATATTCTGCCCAATCCCTTGCCAAGGCAGGACTAGATTTTGACAAGAAGATTTCAACTGATCTACACAAACGAGACCAATCACTGTATTGTTTGGTCAAGCGCTAACGTGCATTGAATCGGTACAGCAGCAGCAGGCAGTAACGCGATCTCCTACCACACACCAGCAAAAAGCACAGAGCAACACCCCTGTCCTTAAAACCCCGCAAGGGGAGGCGTGCCGGTGTTCCTGGGGCAGCATCAGCCGTGAAGTACGCGGTGCGCACCGTGGTTTTGCTCACGTACCAATTCAGGCTTCAGGCTGACGTACTAGGGTCAAACCGAAAAATACGCACTGGGAGAGGGAGGAAACACCGACTTGGCAACGCGCTCCCCCGCGACCGTGGCTCTGTCGTACGCTTCATGCCAGAGACAGCATCCTCTATTTTTTATCAGGTGTAGAAGCTGAAAGAGGGAACTAATTGCTGGAAGGAGAGGGGATGGCAAGAGAGAGATGCAAGAGAATATTTCACTGCTGAAGGGAGTAGAGATGCTGTCTGTGGCAGACCAAAGAGCGGAGGGGATGGAGCCATGCCAGGCTGCAGCTACGAGAGGCTTTCCTGGCTTCTGTGCAACGCTGCACAACAACCAGGCTTCCTTTTTCCCTCCCTCTTCGGTCTCAGTGTGAATACTGCCCGTTCCTCACAGAAACCCAATCTCCTCACCATAACGCAGGCAGACAGACAGGGCTGCCCCTCCTCACACCGCGTTTACTGTGCTGCCGCTGCGACCCAGACACCGGGGGCTGCAGGGAGGGAGGCAGCTTCTCCAACGCAGCACAAACCCTCCGCGGGTCTGTGCCGTGATCCACGTGCAAACCAGCGCCAGCGCCACCTCCTCCTCAGGGAACACGCAGCGACGCTGGTGAATAACAACACAGCACGGCCAGAACGGGCTGCAGGTTCGGCCTGCGAGCTCAGAACTTACAGCAAACGCAAAGCTCCCCGTGCTGGGGAGGGACTGGAGCACAGATCTCCTTCTCCTGAATGCAACCTCTGTGCTGGGTAACTTCTCCCTGACAACCTCACGTGCTCCAGGAACACAGCTGCACCCGCAGCTCGGGGCTGTCCTGGGCGAGCGCGCTGGTCCCCTTCATCCCCGGGGGGGAACCTTTCCAAACTGTCCTCGGGGAACACGTAGCCTGGGTATTTGCGTTCACCACAAGATGAGAAATGGCAGGTGCAACCTTGTTAACAGAGGACGCATCTGGAAAGTGGGCATACTATTTATGTCACACAATTGCTTTTAAAAGTATGAGAAATGTTTGTTTTCTATCATCTTCGGCGAATTCTTCAGAGTGGTGAGATCTCTTCTTCACTGTCCCACTTCAGCAGCGTTCACATTTGCAGTGCTGTTTAATGCGCAGGTTTTTTTGCTTCAATTCCTGATTATAGCTGGGCGAGGCAGCCAGCTCCAGTGGCAGCACAGCCCTGCTCCTGCAGCAGCCGACCCCTGCCCGGTACCCACAGCCGGCAACCTGGAACCACCGCTGTGCAGCTCTGCTCCGACGGTGGCAGGAGAGGGTGAGGGGACGGAGCCCCCTGGCTTTACCCCCCGAGAGAGAAGGACGGCACGACACTCCGCGTGAATGATACAGGAGCCTGCTCTGGAACACACCTGAGGCGGAAGCGTCAGCCGCGGAGAGACATGCATCAAAAATAAGCTTTTCAAGAGTAGCTTCAAGATGAATAGTTTTCATTTTCTTTGCTTTCCAAAATCCTCTTAGGATGTTAATGAAAATATATTTATAAAACTGAACCCGACAGTGCTAGATCAACGGTGGGGAAAAATTCCAACACATCCAATATTATTCTCCATACCGGAACGGAAGAGATATGACAAAAATAAACCCCCGAACAGGCAAGATCCAACTTCTACAAGCAGTTCAGACAATTTCATATCAGCTTATAATTGTGTCCGCAATTAACTGTGCGCACCGCTCCTCATAATTTCACATTGCTCAGCTAATTGCACCCACAAACCACAGTCATACCTATGGCTGTACAAATTTATCTGCAATTACTTACCTGCTTAATTATTTATTGTAAATCCCACAAACTAGAGCTCTAGTTAAGGCAATCTTTAAAAATAAGGGCGCAGTTTTTTACCCTTATCCCTAAAGGTGCCAAAATATTGTAGAGATGATGAGAATCACAGGCGCATGCTAGGAACGCCCTCTCTCCTGTGGGGGTAGATACTCCAGTGCCCGCCACCTTCCACGCCTCAGTGCACGTGTTAGACTTGAGCAGGACTTCTAAGTCACCAAAAATTTCTTTTGCTTTATTTCTACAAAAATTTTGTACCTGCAGACCACCCACAGCCTGTTTTGACAACTTTGGGAACAACCTAAAGTGAACACCCTGAGGGAGAGTACGGGCGTGCACGCAGACTCACACGGGAACACGTGACAGAAGACAGCAGCGCACTTCGAGGTCCTTCAGCAAGCAAAGCAACGTCCTCCCCAACAAAGATGCAATCAGTGAGACCTGATGGCTTTCACCCAGAGCACCTCCAGCCCAGAACCAAAGGGGAACCGGAACTGCGAGACGTTAACGTGACGTTGCAGCACTAACACAGAGCAAACCCGCGCAGGAATGAAGAGGTGGGCGGTTGTCAGCACCTTAATGGGGCTTCCCATTCACAAAGCTCCAGAAGCTAGCTTTTGTACGAGTGGAATAAATTAATAAGACTAACACGCTGGTCTCCAGACAACACAGCATCTTTTTGCAGTACCTCAGGAGAAAGCCGCAATTCCAAAGTGGCTGAATAAAGCAAAGTGGGGGAAACAAAAAGGCACACTGCTGAAAAGCCAAAGAAACCGCCAAGTTCTGAAGTACTCACACTGTCCACTGCCAGGATTTTGGCCCAGATGAAGACGAGGAGTGGTCTCAGCTCACGGGCTGAACTTTGAAGCAGCTTCAGCACATACGGGAAGATGCCAACAGACAGGGCCTGTGGAGCCAGAGAAGAGCAAACCCTGAGGAAGAGCCCAGCTTCTCCGCGGAGGCTGCAGCGTGCAGGGGCGGGACTGCGCGCTCTGTGAGGGTGCAGCGTGTTTAACAACATAGATGAGAAATCCAGCAAAAAACAATTTCAAACATTTCCAGTAAGGAGGGGATCCCTGTGTATTTGTCTGTTGCTTGTTTCAATCTTGGATGTCACCAGATATTTCCAGACTTGTTGGTCCGCAGAGACTGCGAGTTAATCCAGCGCTATCTGCCACTCGTTACAGCCTCTGCTATTTTATGCTTCACGATACGCTGCGCTTTCTTCAGGTGGGACTGTTTGCTCTCACAAGTAAACACGCTGCAAAAGCTCCATAATTACAGGCTTCCCCCTGGAAATTAAATAGGCCTCTTGCCTAACACAGACTTTTATCAGGCCTTTTCCATGGGATTAGAGACCATTCTCCCAGGAGGACACGCGGCACGTGGAACCTCTGAGAACCCCGCTGTGCCTGCCGACACCCTTCCCACAGCACAACGCCAGGGAAACGGCAGGCGCGGGACGGCACTCAGCACTGGGATGCCGGGGCGTTACCACCCACACACCCACCCGGCAGCAGCTGGGCGTCCCCCAGTGAGGCCAGCGAGGTTCATAAAGTACAGAACAGCCACTGCAGCTGACCTGCAGCTCTGTTTTGATCCACATACAAGTTTATAATCCAGAGGTGTTAAAATCCCCTTGAACGCGTACCTTCTTCCCACCACGGAGGGCCAAGCCATCTGCCAAGGCATGCAGAAGGGAGTCTTGGCTGAGGTGGAGGAGGAAGGTAAAGAAAGCCACTGAAACTCCCATCAAGGAGCTATTCCACAACCAGCTGGTGGTTCCTCTTCATCACTTTTATCAACAAATAGCTCCATTTACAAGTGTTTTAAACTGCTCCTCTGTTTAATTCTCATTTATTACCCTCGCTGTGCTAGCCACTTTCCAAAACGCAGAAGGCAGCTGCCGCCTCCTCAGAGGAGCTTATAAAATCCAGAGACCAAACAGACAGAGGAAGAGAAGAAAATGACACAGCCAGTAAGCTGAGAGAACAGACGATAAACATATGTGCTATTTTTTGTTATTCATTTCACATTATAAACCTTTTTATTTGTCCCAGCTATTTCCTCCTGTTTTGTCCCTTACAATATTTTATACTGAACTATTCCCAAAGGAACTCCTCTTGCTGTCACACAAACAGCTATCCAGCCTGCTCGATTAATACAAACCCCTCTTCTTTTAGGGATGCTTGCTCCATTTCACACACGTGAACGCATGAAACACTGTCATTTGTCAAATCTGTGCAATACCTTCCATATCTTCCTTCCCTAAACCGCCATTTGTATTAATCGCCTGCGCTGAGACAAACACGCAGCACCCACGCACCAAGCTGACTGCCCAGGGGCCCAGGTCCAGAAATCTTCCCAGCAAGTCAAGAGCGCGCAGCCGGTGCACCTGGCTCAGCAGCACCTGCGGAGGAGAGGGATCACAGTTATTGCCAAGGAGAACAAAACCCTTGCGACTGCAGAGCAAACGTGAGGGGACCTCAGGTCGTTACGTGACTCTGACCAGAGTGAATGAAACAGCTGGCAGGCAAACCCTGACCGCTGAAAGCTTTCACCCCACGGAGCAGCGTCGCCCGTAGGTTCCTGCCCCTCCTGGAAACGCTCTCCTTCAGGAGGTTTCTGCAGACACACGCCAGTGTTTTCCTAGAAATGCAGTTATCCCCATCTCCACGTCACGGCTCCCCTGGTTCTCTGCTATTTTTCCCTCAGGCGCAGCGGTTCCTACACAGCACAGCCCTGCTAGAGGGAAGCAGCCCCCACGGATCCCAAACACTCTCATCGTAGCGCATCTCCCCTCAGTCAGGCGGGAACACGACTGCGTCTGCAGGAGGAATTCAGAGGGAGGAAAAGGCCCAGCCTCCCGCTCCTCAAAACGGCTCAGAAGCAGAAAAAGCAGCTTTGCTTTCCTTGGCAAATCGATGTAAGAGACTTAAGAGGGAAGCAAAAGGTCACATTAGTCATTAATAAAAATCTCATTAAAACAGAGTCTGACAACGATAATGAGGTGGTAGTTTACTGGCTTATACCTACCCTGGTGTGAAATATTAACAGTCAGACTTTCGGTTCTTAATCTCCTTACCAGATGTAAGATATTGGAATGTGGCGTTTAATCCTCAGTTTAAATTGAGTAACATCTCGCAGCATGGGTCTCGGGGAAAGCGACTCATTGATTTAGCTCCCCAATTCCATCCCCTTCTCAGTGATTTTCCACACTGCATATTCAAATTAAATTATTTTTCATGTTCAATATTGAAGAATAACTAAATTACTTGGCTCATGTCTCATCCTACGGACGGCTGAAACCAGATCCTGAAGCTGTGCAGAGAAAGTCCAGTAGCAAACGATGGTTCCAAGGGAGAGCGCGTTTCACCTCTGAGTGCTGGAGCTCAGATCCCAGGACAGGTCACAAGAGAAAGGATTTTGTTCATCCTGCCCTAGTTGGCACCAGCCTATTCCACAAACTTACTCCAGAACCTGGCACGATTACCAGTGCGCTTTAGAGGCCCAGCACAGGAGGAACAGGGGCAGCTGTGTGAGATTAAAGCGGGGACAGAAACCAGGGCACGGTGGAGGCTGGGCAGCCAAACCAACGGGCAGGGACACGCCAGGCGCAGGGCGCTTACGCAGACACGGCAGCCGTACCGATTTGACAGCCCTGTTATTATCTGACCTTCAGAAAAAACAAGTAAATCCACAAACTCTGCTGTAGCTGGGCAAAAAAAAATGGATGTAATTGAAAGAGATTTCTAGGTGAGATACAAAACCACATCTCTACACTGCTAGCATCCCACAAGGACCTTGAACCAAATCAAATTGTGTCTTATTTTAAAAGCTCCGTTTCATTATTTCCATGAACAAAAAAAGCCATCCGTCTCTGTCAGGTTTTTATATTCCCGCTTCCCGAACCGATTTACACATCAACCTGAAGCCAGAACTGACACACATTCTAGAGACCTGGATGCAGACACGGGGAGCCTAGGCACAATTTACGAACTTCTAGTGGAATTATGAAGCTGCTACGCTGTGCCACTACACGCACACAGCACTGCATCACATCCTCCCCGCCACTGTCCATCGTTACTCCTGGAGACAGGGAAGCCAATTACGTCCACATACGCACGTTAGAGATCGATCAGGGCACTAGGGGATAACTTAGAAGTAACAGTCCATGTTTTAGCAGGAATCTCCTAACAAATGGCGGATGGAAGAAGGTGTCGGCAGCAGCGCTCTCCCCAGGGCTTTCTGTGGAGCAAGTGCTGCTCTTGTCGCTGCGCGCTGGAGCTTGCACGGCAGGAGCTGCCTCCACAAGGATCGAGCATCTGCTGCTCAGGCTCGTTCGGCTGCGCGTACGCTAACTTCTCTTTGATGACTTCTCTCTCCTCCGCACCAGGAAGACCATTTACAAAGGACCATCTCCCTGTCCTTGACAAATCCAAGCTCTGCATGGCTGGCATCACGCTGCTGGCACTCAAACACCTTCCAGCGGCACACAGAACTATGGAATGGTTTGGGGTGGAAAGGATCTTCAAAGGACATGTAGTCCAACCCCCCTGCAAGGAGTAGGGACATTTTCAACCAGATCAGGCTGCTTTAAAATAGGGAAAGAAAAAAAAAAAACTAAAAAAAAACCAAAATCAAGCCTCGTTAGGCTACAGCAGCGTAGTTTAAGCACTCTGAGCAAAAAGACGCTCAAAATGGTCTGAAATGCACCTCCTTCCATCTCTTACTCAGCTGGTCCCTGAACCAAAGTATCTCAAACCTATTAACAAGCAATCTTAATCCAATATACAATTAACGTTTTAATTATAAGACTTATTACATTGTCCTAGCTCATTTTTGCTCCAGGAAGGAAAGCAGGTTCCTTTGCCAGGTGACCTCTCAATTCCACTGCAAGGTTAAGCTGCCTGCAGAGCCCTCTGTTGCCAAATAATTCACTGGAAAGCAGCAAAGTTGGTGCTGGAGTAGAAGCCTGCCTTCTCCCATCGCAGGGACAGAGATAAACCAGACATCTCTTTATCCAGCTGATCTCCCAAGGCTTGGGAGGCTCAGGGAAATTAAGATTTGGTCTTACAGAGACCGATGGTGCTGTCAGTCACAAAACAAGCTGGTGGCTGACAGAGGGAAGGCGAGTCTTCTCACCTTTAATGAAAGAAATCACAAACCCTTGTACAAGTGCCTGGAATCGTATTCCTTTAAACAGAAAGACTTTTGCTGCCTGCTAGAAAAGAGAGCACAGCTGCCTTGATGAGGGTTTACGTTTCTGTCAATACAAACTCCTGGGGAGGAGATGGCCAGAGCAGCTGACAACTGTAAAATCTGCCTTGCCATAAAATATCATTTGAAATGAGGTGTTATGTTTCTCCCAGATCCACTGCTCCTTTACACGTATGAGCTTGGTCTAGTCTGAGCAAATGCCCACCAGAACTCTACACTCCTTCCAGGCATGGTCTTCAGAGACTCGTCTCTATGTTCTTGCTGCAGAATTCCAGCCTCACATTAAAGGGAACACTGTCCAGGCTGGACCACACAGATAAAGAAGCATTTCCAAACTATTTACACTGCAGTAACTTCCACTTGCTGAAAACAGAGAGAAGATAAAGTCTCTGCCTGACAGAACTGGCTGTACAAGAGGAGATGCTACGGGAGCAAACAACAAAGATGTGCTACTCTGTGAGGAAGTCTTGCTACTCCAGAGCCAAAGAGGAAAGAGGAGGCAGCAGAGCCTGACGCTGTTGAAGCCGCAAACGGACTGTAGTGGGAAGGTTTGCCCAACGGAGAGCGAAGGTGTGGGGGAAGAAAAGCACTTTGTCTTCATTAGCACAGGTCTAGTAAGCATGCGATTGGCTGTAATTAATCCTGCAGGAGCCCACGCAATTTATGCACCCGAATGCCATCTGGTTGGCAGCGCAGCGCCCGGGCAGGGAGAGGCTGCACAACCCGCTGTGCCAGCGGCGCCGAGCCCCTGCGCCGGCCCTCACCTGCAGGACAATGGGGAGCTGCTCCGGGGGGTTGCGGTTCTCCACGCCCATGGTCAGCCACACCTGGAAAGCCGTCAGCTGCTCCGCAAAGAAGGGACTGTGCTGTTGGAGTAAGAACAGGAAAGCAAGTTTGGTTTAAAAAAAAAAAAAAAAAGAAAGTAGTAAACCAACTAGTTTTGGCACCTATGAACTCACAGTTTGTTTCCAAAACCAGTTCTTTTTAAT
>JAAGAY010143915.1:0-37397 GCA_011801015.1 Ardeotis arabs | reverse complement strand
CCTTTCCCGCCGCGAGCCCCCTGAGGGCGGGAAGCTCCCCCCGGGGCCGCGGGCTCACAGGGAGGGACAGCGCGGCCATAAAAGCCCAGAACTGAGCTAAGGAGCGGTGCCTGGGACAAATCCCATGGAAGGGGAGGCAGCAAAAAATAAACACGACCGACAAAGTCCCCCTCGGTGAGGGGACGAGACGGAGAGTTCACAGGAGGGGTTCACAGGACGCAAGCCTGGCCGCAGCTGTTTCCTCTCTGGAAAGGTGCGTTTCCACACAGCTGAACACAACTTAGCCGTGCTCAAGACAATCAGCAGTTTTTGTTTCAGCCCTTTTAATTTACTATTCCATTCCCTCATCTTTCCACCCCAAGCACCAGGTACCCGAATAATTTTTGCCCTGTATCAGGCACAAATGACACCCTGGAGATGTTTACCACCAGACCTGGTCAGAAATTCTCAGACGGAATATTTTTGTCAGAAGACAGCAGTTTCTTCAGATCTAGGTGTTTTGTAGAGATGCTTCGGGTTTGGCTGACTCAGGGTGGCATCCAGGTAAATTTCCAGTTTCTCACTTTCCATCGCCGGACAGACTGGGCTGTCACGCTCCCCAGTCTCTGGCATCGCCCCCTCCACGCCAAAAAGGGAGCCCAGGCCCTAAAAAAACATGTTAATACAATGAATTTACAGGTCTCCGGTTTGCAGATAAACCACCCCGAAATGGTGCTGAGCATAGCGGCCTGGCAAGCAGCAGGGAGGCTGGGGGCCACCTGCAGAGACACCAGGTGCCTCTGCTGAGGCTAATTCGTGTTTCTGAGCTCCAGCTGCTCCACAGCTGCCCAGGATCAAAGGGGCAAAAGTTTTGGGGGACCCAACTCCCACGTTCTGAGGTTTCAAGCTGAGATACACTTCCCAGTTTCCTCCATCCTGTCAGACGGGATGATGATGAGCCCGAATTCATGGAGCCTCCGGGGCTGCTCAGCAGCTCCCAGACACGCAGGTTCTTGCCAACCCACATTCTCATATTCTAGGTTCCAGTACAACCCAGTGGGGAGGCTCCTCGAAAGCCAGCATCCAAAAACTTCCCGTGCCTGTGGATTCAAAGCAGCCAGCCATGCGGATTGCCTTGTGGCAAGTTAGGAACCTATGAGTTCAGACAGCGTCTGAGGCTGAGGCAACTGGCTTGGCTTTCACAGGGGTTTAAAAACAAATGGGATATTTTATTCTAATTTGACACTACCAAATTTTGAAATATCAATATTGGGTACAAATTAAATACTCCCTTCTCTATTTTTTTTTTCCTCCAACATGCTCATACTATTCCCCAACATGCATTCCCTGAGTGTCTTGAATTTTGGAGGCTCACCACTAAAATTTTGGAGCATTGCCCTGACCCAGTTTTTGGCTGCCTCGGTTGAGATGCCTGAAGTAGAGAGATGTGGAACCCCTGTAGATGATCCCAACATCATTTGAGGAAATAGTTTCTCAATACCTCTAAAACAATGCAAAAAAAATTTGACACTAATTACACTAAAAGCAGGATGTCTAAGTTACTGACTTGCTGCATTTTGTGTTTTTCTGAAAAGGCCTAGTTCCTGATAGCTGGTGATCAGTTAAGAATCTGAACTTTCATTTCTTTTTTTTTTTGTTTTTTTCACACCTTTAAAGAATAACCTGAATGTGTGAACCAAGTGAAAAAGAGATGGTGAAGTTAAATATGTTGTTATGTAGAAATAAGTACTTACTACAATTTTAAATGTGGTGAAGTTGAAAGTAATCTTTTTTCTATTTTCCTAGTTCTTGGCCCAGCACGTTTTGCAACTAAAAGAAGCCCAGAAGATGACTGAGCCTGAAGGACTTGTCTCAGACCTGGCAAGTCAGTCACCTGGCAGGCTGATCTCAGTGCAGATTTCTGCTGGGGACTGTATCCATTTCTTTCTAACTGTTCTGGCTAGAACATTGTGTGGACTGTTCCATACTTTTTTTCATCCAGAAAGTCTGCAGTAATAGTCAAGTCTCATCTCTACACTCAGAATTCATGCTGTGACCTCAGTTCAGCAGGGCTTCCAGAATTTTCCATACATATTCATGGGCTAATCTTCACTCCATTACAGTCATATCGCAAGTGATCGACTGGGTAAATTTGAATAAGGGGAAGGAGAGGAAGAGCTGAGTGGTTTGCTCATACTCGTACAGTGATTTCGTGGCAAGAGGGTGAACAGAACTTGCCAAATACTAAACCAAACTGGGTCTCGGTGGCTTACAGTATCATAAATGAGGTGTAGGCAGCTAAATCACTCATCAGCTAAATCACTGATCTAAACTCTGGGCCACAGCAGCACGGTGAACACTACTAAAAACAAATAAACATTTGATTTTGGGGATGTAGAATTAATTTTTAAGATTAGGGAGATTACATTTTATGGAGCAGTTTGTGTGCCTGCTGGGGTTACCTGTCAGAATGAACTGTTCGATGAAAATAGGACTTTCTGAACCCCTAGACAGTAATCCTCTATTTCAGAGGATTTTGGACACTCTCATAGTGGAAAAATTAACAGACAGGAAAAGACAGGAGCGTCCCAATTTTGCATGGTTTGGATCTGTTCTCTGGTTTACAAAATGTCTGCCGTCTTGGAAGCCATCACTAGACAGGATAAGTTTATGCATTTATTTATGATATAATTTTTTCTTTGTGTTTTAAGAATCATTATCTTTGTATGTTTGTGGCATAGTACAGGTTCAGGGACTTCACTTACTGCAGTTTGCTCTCACTGAAAAACAAATATATATATATATAGTCTGCAATAGTGTGAGAAAACCATTTGGTTCATATACTTGAAGAAAAAACCCGTACGCTTTACAGCTATCTTGCATTTCTTAACCTTTTACTAATACACTAGCACCTTAACAATTACTAAATAATTCTCTCTACATACCTTGTTCATTAATAGGATCTGTCAATGAATAGAAACAGAATTTAAACTTTACTTTCACAGAGAGAAATCGTGAGCTTTGATTCAGGAGCAATATAAAATTAGCACAAGAAACAAGGTGGTGTCCTCTGAAGCTCACATGTGCACATATGTACCTTTATTAGAAATATTTTTAACAGCTTCTGAGACTAAAGATTAGCTTCTGTGCTTCACTCTATGCTCCCTTTATATCCTTCAAGTAGTGAGAAGGCAGCGAGGGATTTGGGGGCAGACATGAAGCCAGTTCTATCGGCTCCCGCCGCCCTCCCAACAGCCCTTGTGCAGGGGCGTGCTGGAACAGGCAGGCTGGAGGCCGCGGGGCCAGAGCTCGCTGTTCTCTGGCTACACTCAGCCCGCAGACAGTTCTTGGGGGAGCCTGCTGAAACAGCTCCCAGGCTGTCTTAACACGCACTTGTGGCTAGTTTGAAAATCAGGGAGTGGTTGAGAACCAGCTTCTCATGTACTGCCCCCATCTCTCTTTTACTCACTCACTGAAATACGAAATATATTTTCCTATCTGGGCATTACCTGTACGTGGAAGTGAATTTTACAGTGACACTAAGACAGCTGGGAAGCAGGTGGACAACTGTGAAGCCCACAGCAGATAGGGATTTACTAGAGCAGCCAGGAGACCTCCTCAACTCCACGTGCTACACATTACCTAAGTGAAGGATGAGATAGGCAGCAGTGAAAATGCAGAGATTTAAACTGGTTATATTCAAATGTTAACTTGTAAATAAGGGCTGTGACATTTAACTTTGAATCTACGTCACATATAATATGCATAACTAAGGGAAAGTGTGGGAGCTTTCCTTGGTTAAGGTAATACATATATATATATATGTAGAACAGCATTTATATGCAAGCAAACCTATCTTAATCACTCAGAACTAACCTGCAGCAAAATAACGTTTGGGGTGAGTCATGAAAAAAGCAAGGTCAGTCCAAGTTAATGTCTTCAACGCACAGGTCAGACTAATCCTTTCAGGGTACAGCCGTTATTCTTCTCTACATATTAGAAAACATATACATATACAATAAAAAGTTGTTTTGTTGAAAATTCATAATGGTTAATACACACAAGGTAATTCACCTGGATGTTCCAAGAGGCTCAGTATAAAAATCACACAACCACCTCTGACCAAAGGTCTAGTTAAGCCAGAACCCTGTCTGTGACTGTGGCAATACCTCTTGCCTAAGGAAAAAATACAAGGCAGCAGCATGTCCAGATCCTTCTTCTAATATACTCTCCCAATTTTTGGTAATTATTTGTGCAGGCAGTCCTGAACTGGAGTTGATCTCCCCAGAGAGCCATGGATAGGCCGTTCCTACCAAGATCTCTGCTTCTGACTTGCATGTGCAAGTGGCCTCCGCTAGACGCCGGTGTCCCATCTGGGACACGGAATAGAGCTACTCTAAAGATAAACTGAAACTGTCCAATTAAATGATATTGCCTGGAAGACTCCCTCGTTACTTATTTTACAAACTGGACAGTCCTTGGTGACTGTACAGAAAGAGAAAGGGCAAAGTTGTGGTTAGGGCAGGGGAATGCTCTCCCGGGAAACTGGAATTTTCCCCTCTCTGTCACCGCTCCCGCGTGACAGCAGGCGGTTTTGGCTGAAACGGTGCGTGTTTGCGTGTGCACCTCGCTGCCGGGAGGGCTGGCTGCTCCCCTGGGGTCAGGTCTGCAGCAGGGCACGCGCAGCTGCACGGGAAGCCGCTGAGGGCTCTGCTTCAGTAAAGCGGGACGTCCCGGTGGTCAGGGTCCGTAAGGACCTCCTTCAAAACACACATCTAGCAGAGTTTTGAAAATGGCAACCCTCATTCTGGTTTTCCCTCATCATTGAATGCTTGGCTTTAAAATCTTAACATACCTTATATGATAATTCTGAACTTGGCTTGCCTGTGCTGAGTAAGTGACAGGAGATGGCAGTCAATAGTATGGAGTACCATACAGTATGTTCTTTGGTTTGTGGGGTTTTTCTTTTTGTTTCATGAGAGACAATAAAGCATCTTGCTGGGGACACCACAGCATCTTCCCCTGCACAGCTCTGGAAGGACAGGAGAGGTGCACGCAGGGACACAAAAGCCTCCTGGGGCTGAGCCCTCACTTGAACCACAATCACTTGGCTAAGGCCTGATCTAATCTTTACAAACGTGTTAACAGCCTGAAATTAATACCCTTTCAATTAACCCGGAGATAAAACTGTCTGCTAGTACAGACACCCTCTAGGCCGTGCAGATACCCTGACGGCACGGAGCGGAGTATTTTCAACGCCCAGCTCTGCGAGGCGGCAGCACCTGCGAACGCTCAGCACTGCCGAGACTTTGCATACAAGTAGCTGCTGTCAGGCTGCTCCTTGGTGCGATTGCATACGCACATGTGTACAAACATAAATGCTTGCCTGTTCCCACTCTTGCAACCTGAAATTTCGTATTTTTTTGAAGTATGCTATGTGGTTCAAATAAGATCCAAATTCTCCTTGTAAGGTATTTCCCTCCTCTGGTTGATAGAGTGCCCGAGGTCCATGCAAAGTTACACAGATAGTCTCTCATGGTACAAAAGCATCAGTAAAAAAGCTGCAGCCAGAAAAAAGAAAGGAATAGGCCAAGCCCCAAAGCCCCAAACACAGAGGCTCATTGCAGGTAACACAAAAACTCCAGCTCCCAGCCACAAGCATTTTATTTGAGATTCTTTTCCTATGTCCATATATGACTGTCTGTCCCTTCTGAATTCCCTGCTGTGTCTACACCCTTTTCTTTGCCAGGGCACATCTGTTAAAGTCTTCATTTTGGCTTTTGAAGTGGGCATTTTATATCCAGCTGAACTTTAAAAAAGATCCTGAGCAAAGGCCTTTCACAAGTAAATATAAATATATTATTTTTATGAATAGGCCCCTGTTTTCACATGTTCCACTTGCAATGGCCTCTTGTCCACAACTGCTGGCATGTCAGACCCTCTACGGGAAGAATACACTTCTGGAGGAATACACTTTTCCTTGTTGTGCACAAGGGAGATTCTCAAAGAGCATTTCAACGAAAACATTCACCTGTGCTGCAGGGGGAAAGCCCACTGTCGTGCTGCAGGTTGGGGACCAGAAACCAGCCTGGCCAATGTACTGGAACTGACCCCCCAGCACTACAGGGACATCCTGATCTGGATTCAAACTGTGAATTCAGACGTCGTCTGCTTGCTATAGCGTTTGTCCTGAACCCAGGCAGAGCTTGAGGCTGCTTGTAACATCCATCCCCACGCACCCCAGAGAACAAATGCTTTGGATCTCAGCCCTGCCTCACTGAGGTCAACTGAGAGTTTAGTAACTTCAGTTACTATAGAGTTTAGCTAGTAGTTTCTATGTAGTGGCTCCTCTACATTAAAACCAACAATTAAAGGCTGTTTACTTCTTCATGTTTAAAGTTTACTTAATTAAGAAGCACCATTACCCTCTTTTTTGTTTTAATTCTTTTAACCTCAAATGCTGTTGAGGCCCCACAAACGGGCTGTCATTCTCATCTGAATCAAGAATCACCTTTAAGGCAGCAGCAGTAAGGAGTGGCATGGAATTATTTGCCCATGAATAATATGTTAATATTTATACATAGCTCACTTAGATAAGAAAAACAACTTGAAGAGTTATGGGAGAAGCTCTGTACGGCCATGCTTTGTGGAGCAACTTCTCAAGCTCCACGTAGAATCCCAAGTGTTGATTTTGCCTCCTGACAGTTTAATGTGTAACCCAAGAAAGTGCATTCTTCAGGGAAAAAGAAGCAGCACAAAGAAGGAAAATCAAACAACTACAATCTGCCTGCTCTTCTTTTCTGCTGAGATTTCGCTACATTATGAAGAGAGCACAGTCACATTAATATGGGGATCCTCAAACACAGCTGAACTGGAGAGAGGCCCTGAGCTGTGCACATATACATACAAAAAAAAAAGGGTTTACTTTTTTTTCTTTAAGTCTTCTTCTGGGTGCTTACTATTGCAAAAATGCAACTTTGCTTTTTCATAAAATTTTCATAAAGCTCCAGCCCTCCTTAGGCTACAGGAACAGCACAGAAGGGGAGGAGAATCACAAAGAAATGCTGCTGCTCCGCGTGCGTGAGAGGAGGATATTTACTCCTTGTTTATTTGTTCTGGGGGGAAATAAAGTGCTTTGTGTGAGGGCTCTTTGCTAGTGAGGCTGAAATGCTCTCAGGGCCCTGCTAAAGCATTGCCAAGTCTGTCAGGAGAGGGGAAAACAATCTGGGCAGACTGCCTTAAATTTAAACTAAACTCAAATCAAATTCAGTTTAAGCACACAGTGCAGTGCTTCATATGGAGGCTAAAGGCAGAATTACCAACTCAAGCATTCAAAAGTCCTGAGTCAAGCCCCCAGCATATCATCAAATGGGCTTAAAATTGTAGCAATTAAATTAAAATAATAATGCTGTTTCCTTTTTTCTGATCTTTTTGCATCTCAAAGGGTTCACATTTCCTACCTTGTCTTCGCCCACACAAGAGGTGAAATGAAATGAAGGCTGAGGTTCTGATGCAATTATATGTTTCTGGGAGCTAAGGGCTTTAAGAAACATCACCTGTGTGAGGCTTGCAGTAAACTTGTGAGAGGTAGGAGCAGTGCGGAAGAAATGAGAGCTGTGGAGAAAATGCAATTAGTTATAAATTTACCTGACATACTGAACAAATTAAGGAAACCTCAAATGCTGCTTTATGGTAACACGTTGGGATCCTACGCTATTTATACTTTCTTTTAGGAGGAGCTAACCAGAAAAATTTGGACCTGTATCAAATTTCAAACCAAAGCTCAGAGCTCCCTGCATAAGGCTTCCTGTTGGTTTTGATATGAGGTTTTAGGATTTTTTATGATAATGCTACATCACTGGGTATAAGGCTTTTTGTAATGAATCAAAGAGCAATTTTTTCAATACTGATGGTCTTTCCCCCTCATGGAGAACTGAAAATCATGTGCTTCAGCACTTGGAGTCCCTGTGAAGCTAAGTACAGCCTTGATAGAGATTTTTGAAGACACATGTGATCTTGACCTTACTACTATTTTTTTGCCTTTTGAAATCTCTTTCATAGCTTCAGACACCTCTTCATGAAAACCCTATGCTCTCTTTACTTGTTAGCACAAATAGATGTTCTTTACAGATTTACCTGTTTTAAAGTGACTGAAACAAATGCTGTGGGTGCTGGAGGGGGCAGTGAAAAGTAAGGAGGCTAGAGACAATTTAAGTTACCTAACATTTATTTGACTTAGTCACGCAGAACTGGATCAGTGCAGCTGATAGGGAGCAATGATTAAACTAAACCCTGAATCTGTATTCCCATGTGATCGCCCTCATTATCTCTGCTATCAAGGTGCTCTGACAAGTAACTTTTATTTAGAATCAGCCATACTTCTTTTCCCCGCCTCCCCCAAAGGCACCCGAGCTGTTTGCAGCTCCCTACTTAGAGAAAGTAAAACGCAATTTACGCCTACAGTGCAAAGAAGGAGCTGGGTAAAAGAGAACCGGCTTCTTTGTTTTGGGGGGCCTGATCCGACACCCATGACAGGCAGGAAATCAGGGTTTGTAAAGAGTTTGAAGATCCCTGGGTTAAAAAAGACAGAATGCTACAAGTCAGTTATTAAATGTCCATTGATTCCTTGCTCTTTCGTATACATTCACATTAAAAAATGCACATGCATTTCAGTATCACTTGTAATACTGCATGAATTGTTCCGGCCTAAGCCCAGAACACATGACCTTTAGTCATGCAGGCAAACTGCTGAAAGTAAGAATATTTTTATAACAGAAAATATTAGTAACAACCACTTTAGGCAGGAATTGCACTGTGCTATGTACTTAGAGGATATTGGATGCGCTGCTAGATAAAGCGTATGTTTAGTAAAGGGCCCGTATCTCTGCTCTGGTCCTGAGGGATGACCTCCTGGTTGACCTTTCTTTTACTGAAGCTGACTCAGTAAATGAGAAATGGTTAACTCGTCTGCTGTGCCATCACTCTTTCTGACCAGACGCGGTAATGACAAACCAGAGGTACAAAGGTTCACAGAACTGACTGTTTCCAAAGAGATGCACTGCTCCTAAAAGAAAGGAAGCCAGGCTAGAAACTAAATTTGCCACGAAAGATTTCGACTCTGATTTCTGGTTTTGGTGTTGCTTGTGTTTTCTGGCTTGTTTTTTAAAAACCTAACCAAGCTTGCTGAGGTGGCGACTGAGGCACATTTGAAATTAGTCAGCTCGTATTTTATTTCTTCTGACGTTCTGAGAGTTATGAGTTTTCATCAAAGATTATTGAGTTGTAACCTGAGGATCTCTTGGGTCTGGAGCCCAGCATCCTGTGGAAGATGTTTTTTACGCTGCCCAGTTGTCAATAGTTCCCAGTGGCTGTTAAAATGGGGGCTGGGGAGCACAGGGGAGGAGGCTATAAGGGTGAAAATGATCCAATATTGATGTCATTTCTTCATCGATTGGTTTGTGCTCCTGTGGGAGGAGAATCCTGGAAAAGGCCATTGCTACTGGGGTTGAGAGCTCTGCAAGGCAGGATTTGAAAGGATTTAGGTCGGCTGAGAATTTGACCTTTGCTCTGCGTTGGGTTGGTACTTGGTATCCTGAGTGACTGTGCTACATAGCAATTTGTTTTCATATTCCGAGCCCTTTATTTTATGAAATATTGGCTTCGTTTTATAAAATACCTCCGAGGCAAGAAGGGAAACCAGTCGAGTTGCAAAATAATTCTCTGATCAGCCACTCAAAGCCCCACGAGATCTATTATTCTGACAGCAAATCTCCCCATGATGCATGCAAACTCAATTCCCACTTTTGCACTGCCGTGTCAAAACTTGCATCCATCACGCTCTCAGAGCCTACTTCAGGCCTCGGCTGATTTTGGTGCTACCTGAGGTGTGTGAAGCAATGCTCTTTCTCCTGCTCTTTGAACACGGAGGGGCCTCAAGTAGGGAGAGAAATGTGAAGGCAGCCATCTAGGCGTTGCTGCCGCAATGTGGGAGACGGAGCCTTTTGTTTCCGCTGCCGCTAAAGCTAGAGAACAATTTGTCTGATTTGTGCATGGAACAACATTATGTGTCTTTCCATTGTGTGTGAACATTTCTCTTGCTTAAAATGTTACACTTAATGGAGCAGTTCTTAAAGCTACAGTGTTTTGTTTCTCTTCAATGTTATTAAATCTGGAAGAGACCAAGTCAACAGTTTGCTGGTACAGAGGATTAGACTTCCTGTTGCTACTTGTATAGCTCAATAGATTATGTGCAGTGCTTTGCACAAATACAGTGAGACCTAAATACCTTACCATCTATTCATCTATATCAGATATAACTCCCTTCTCACCCTAAATAATTAATATGTGTTGCCTGAGTCATTAACGCACCAGAACTGATGAACACTGGATAGTTAAGAAATAAGCTTAACGAGTAGAAAGTTGACAGCAAACTGTCTCGTTCCTATCCACTCATTCTCACCCCCTCAAAAAAAGAAAAAGAAAAAGAAAAAAGGCAATTGTTGAAATTACAATGGAGTGAGGATTACAATGGAGTGAGGCGTAAAGCCAAGAGAGAAGAAATGGCATTATGAATAGACTGGAAAACTTTAAATTTTGAAAAGGGAGAAGGGCAGGGATGAGATGCAGCTGAGTGCTGAGCTATGTGAGGAGTCAGAGGTTTGGAGAAAGGGGAGGAAAGGAGAAGTAAGGGCCTGACCATGGAGGGCCGGTGGTGAGGCACGGGGAGTGGTAAACAATGCTCTTCCCCACCCAGAGGATGGTGCAAGCCTTGGGCAGGAGCGGAGGAGAATGTCACCATGGTGGAGGAGAAGACCAAAGTCTACAGAGGGACCTGGTAGCAGTGCTGGTGGAGCAGGGCAGAAGAAACTTCTCAGGGAAAAAAAACCAGAATGGTGTATAGGTACAAAAGGAAAAAAAAGTGCTGAGAGAAGAGGCCTTGAGGTTTTTCCAGGGCTAAAGTGTACAATGGGTCTTCACTGGACTGGGGAAAGGGGAAGGTGGACTGACAGAAGAGCTGGAAAATAGGAGTTCAACAAAACAGACAGACCAACCTCAGGGTCCTTGTACATAAACAGAAAGGTGGGTGGCAGGGCTGAAAAGGAGAGGACACAGAAAGGCAAAGGTGGATTCCTTTGTCTCTAAGAGATTTTATAGCCAATGCTATGTTAATTCGTGTGGTGCCAAAGACAATATAAACCATAGAGAAAATCAGATCTGCAGCGGTCGAGGATGTGGAGAAGCAGTCGATTGTGTATTTAACAGGAAGCTAGGGAGATGAAAGAGTTTTCAAAATGGT
The DNA here is from genome assembly GCA_011801015.1 of Ardeotis arabs. Taxonomy (NCBI): domain Eukaryota; kingdom Metazoa; phylum Chordata; class Aves; order Otidiformes; family Otididae; genus Ardeotis; species Ardeotis arabs. Next base: position 26,122 of record JAAGAY010143915.1, on the reverse strand, counting down.
TTTGTTTTTAAATGATACCCTGGCTTTATTTTGTTTAGATTGAGCTGGAGGCCTCTCTAAAGAGGATAAAAGGAGAACAGAAATGTGTAACAAAGACATTTCCCCTCTCCTTATAGCCAAGGGAACTTGACATCCCCATCAAGCAATAGCACCATTATATGTACCGCTACAGGAAAGGAAGCTATTTTATCCTTGGAAGGAAAGAGAGATGTTATCTTCTAGAAAAGAGGTGAAGTTCTGCAGAAATTCGGTGCTGTTAATAGACTGTTATGACAGCGTGCAATTTCATTTCCAGGGAACAACGCACGTCAAAGACCTGAACACTACAGCAGTTAACACAGATAAAATAGAAAACAAGCTCTGCAGAACCTACACTCTGGTAACATATCCTTCCAAACATTCTTTTTATTTTAAGAGTTAAATTAGATATTTACTTTTAGCTGTTTTAATCTTAACGCGAAGGGACGGAAATGGCAAAGTCTAGCTTGTAATGAATTAAGATAGGATAACAGTAGACTCTGGAAAGAGAACTCTCAAAAAATCTTCTGTAAAAGGAAACACGTTGTAATGCCTCCAGAGCAGGTCCGGGGCCCACATTTTACAACCAAATTAAGTGTATTCTTAAGTCTGCCTTTGTTCATTGAAACACTGAAATATCTGTATATTTTTTTCCTGATTTAGAATGGATTTGAGTGAATATTTAAACACGTATTTGTTTTGCAGCACTTTTAACTTAATGTGCAGTCAATGCCACGCTTCAGTTTTGTACTCCTAGTTCATGGGCAGCATTATGAAGCTAAAATTTTAACTTCCAGTTAAAACAGGATATTAAAGATTACAAATTAGAGGATACAAGAGGAAGAAGAGGTTCTCCACAGGAGGCACATATGCCCTCCCTGCTTCAGAATGAGGAACAAACAAGAGGCCGTTTCCTATTTCTGCGGCCGAGGTTCGTATCAGGGCCACAGCAGCCCCTGCCAGAGTGACTGCAGTTAAGGTGGTGCCAGCCTTTCCATTAGAAACATTATCGACACCGTTTAATCACTTGGCCGTAAATACTTGTTTCAAGCTGAGAGTTGGCATCAAAAATTGTCAGTCCTTCAGCAATTCGGAAAACATTTCCCTCCTCCCAAGTCTTGAATATTCCACAAGTATTTTAGTGCAGAATATCCATGATTTAGAAAGTTCCCTTTTGGACAGCTATTCCCATCATTTCAAAACAACTTCATCTCTGTGACTGAACTGTGACACCATCTTGCTCACCACTGCAATGGAAAGCTGCACTCTTTAGTTGAAATCCTCAGCGTACAGAACATGACATACAAATAGTTTATGGTATGAATTATGGCCTCTCAGGTAGCTTCTAAATACACACATATTTGTGCTTTCTCTTTTGCTATATCTTGCAGCTGAGGACCTCAGAGTGATCTGTAAGCCCTGTGTGCTCTCTTAGCATCATCTTTACAAACACAGGCCCAGCTTTTTTGTCTCTCTGTTCAGGCTATCAACTAAGACCTTTCCAGTTCTTTTTCTGTTTACCACTCATGGATGAGTTTTCATTTAATGTAACAGTTTTAGGGATGCAGGAGGCACCTAGACCTTGGTGTCTTTGCCTGCTGGCAGGGCTCTTCATCCCCATCCTCATCCAAATGACACAACTGTTTGCCTACATTGCGTCCAAGGGCAGCGATCGTAGCGGGACGGGGGAATCATGCTGCAAGACTCTCTCTCCAAGCCCCGGAGAGGCGATGCTTGGGTAGCAGCAGTGTGGGTTACTCCTCCTTCTCTACGGCATGCAGTTCTGATGTGAGAGAAGAGAGGCTGTGAAACCCCATCTTCCCTTCTCTAGCCACAGCTGTGGTTGAGTTGATGGGTTTTTGTTCCCTTTTTGGCTTATGCTCCTACTTCAGCTTCACCCTAGCTCGTAGGGATAAAGCTCTCCTTCAGCTCTCTGCTTTCATCCCATAGCGGCACAAAGATGTGTTCAGAGGCGGTGAGTCAGGCAGCCCTTTCTCACCCACAGGCAGCTGCCTGTTGGGTTTGTGGTCTCGGCCGGCGAAATGCGAGGAACCTTCATTTCACTAACCTTAACACAAGGCTTACAGTGTTCTCCATTTGACTGAGGTTGCCCTCAGTCCATCCTTTTGTTTTCAAACCCTGAAGCCTCTTTAGTTTCGGGATTCCCCATGGCTTTTGACAGCAGCTGTTGCTGATCACCTGGGGATCACCCACTTTTCTCCTCGAGGCTGGGCGCACGGATGCTTTAGATAAAGCTTCAGATGCAGATGGCACGTCCAGACCTGGTGAGAGGGCAGAGCATGGGGCCGAGAGCCAGCTGGAGAATTTCCCTGCTGCAGGAAGGAGACAGCTCTGCCTGGTGAGTCAGGGCCACGCACCTGCAGAGCCAAGGCCGTGCTGAAGAGCATCCGTCCCTACCAAAAAGGCATTTGTTCAAGACAAGTGCTCAGCAAATGTCTTATCTGCCCCACAAACTGGCACGTGGCAGCTCATTTAGACCATGCCACGTATCAGCTGGAGGGAGGGGATGTGAAATACAGCAACACTGGCAATCCCACAGATGCTGAGAAAAACAAAGTTACCTCCAGAATACTTAGCTTTTTTTTTTTCTCTGAATAAAGGAAATTTGTCTGCTCTCAACAGAGAGGGGAAGAAATTACATTGCCCGTAGTAAGGCTGCCCTGAAGGAGGAACTAACCTGGTTCACTCTGGTGTAACAGAGAGCAGAAAGTTGCTGAGGTGTGGAGGACTCATGTGCTCTTCTGCACACTGGCTCTTCTGAAACGGTATTCACCAGATCAGCACAGAAGAATGCCTGGCAGCCAGTCACTAAGCCAAGATAACTTAGTTTAGCAGGAATGCAGAGTCTTTGGCCTGACATTCCTGTGAAGACGTGCAGCATTCACTGGATTTCATTTTAAGGAATAAAATAGTAGATTGGGCCCTAAAACACACGTGTATATATATGACACTCTCAGAGGCTCTGAAGTAGTCATTCTTGGTGCCTGCTGCTTTCTTACTCCCTTCTCCCTGCTCTCTCTGGCAAGTGGCTGCCTGAGTGGAATTTCCCCGGGGACTACACAGGCAGTTTGGCAGCTGTGCTGATGCCCGGGGCTCCCCGCACGCCTGGGAGATCCTGCTGCTTTTGGAAAGTGTTGGACCTACCATGCGCACAATGCTCAGGCAGAGCAAACATGCACCTGGAGTTTCCAGACCTCCCGTTGCCACTGAAAGGCCTGGGGTGGGGGAGCCCCCATGGTACCTTCCACCCCGATAACCAAGCCCTGAGGGGACCCTAGCATGGTTTATCTGGAGGAGCTTTATGGCTCTCTCAGGGTCCAACCGTGATGTCCCACAGACCAGGCAGGCTGAACGGGCCATGATGTCATTGCAACGAGACCTGTGTGAAAGTCAGGAAGGGCAAATGAAGCCTGTGGTCTGGCTCGGGGTTTATGCTCGGCCAAGGGAGATGACAATCTGGTAGACTCAGTAGTTTATCATTTCTGAAACAACACCTTACTATATCAGTTCCCCCTTCTTTGTCACCAGAGGAAAACTCACACTTTCCTAACTGAAAGTTCAGTCTAAACATAAATGTCACTGAAAGCCCAGCAAGACCTTTGGTTTTCTAGTTTCACTCTCCTGAGCTGTGGGGAAGATTATGCAACAGGAACACTGGGGTGAATCATCTCCTGGCATTGCAGTAAATTAGGAAATGTTTGCTGTGATGTTGTATGGGTTTCTACCGTCTATTTGTGGTCTGTTTTTTTCTTTTCCAGTGGATCTTAACGTCTTCAAATATCAAGCGGTTGCCTGTTGCCCTCGTCTGAGCTAGAAAAGGCTCATCAGCATCAGTAGGTGCTGTAGCTCAGCTTTGGAGTAGAAGGTAATGACAGCAGCTGTTGTAAGAAAATGATGCTAAAGAAATTCCGAATGCCTTTGGTGAGCATTTTTTTTTTCTCTGTGAAAAGTTCTTGCAAGTCTTTGGATTGCTCGTTTTGTTTCTCTGCTGTCACTCTTAACAACACAGTAACCCATTAGGCATCACAGCACTAGGGAGGTCAAGGAGATTTTCCTCAAATATTTGTTCTTGAAGCACAAAGCTCGGCAAGATCACAGAGACTATTCTAAGACAGTCTGAGCGTATCAGAGGAAGGACAAATTGAATGTAAGAAAAATCATGAGTCAGGCTCATCCCTCCTTCCTCACAGCTTGTTTTGGTTTATGGTTCAAAAAAAATGCATACTTGTCTTGAGGGATGAGAATTCGCAAGTTGAGTCTTCCCTTTCCAAATTTAAGGATAGAAATAATTTTTGGAAGGAAACTGAAAGGTTAAGAGAAATATTAATACTGTGAGATTCAAAGTAAAACCGTGAGAACTGGAAACACTACAAAGGACATTTACCAGACACTTGGTTAAGATGTGTGATGCCATAAATAACCTCTGTGTAGAGATGTGAGCCATACTCACGATTTCATTTCTGGTTACTCCTTGTGCCACGACATATTTTTAAAGTAAAGGGTTAGAAGGTGGAAGGACCTGCAAACATCTAAAGCTAGATCAGAAATTCCACAAATGAACCTGGCTTTTGTTAAAAAATACAGACCTGAGTTAGGATGTTTCTGAGCTACACAATCTGTTATGCTTGATATAAATTCCAGGCAAATAAAAAGGGGCATGAGCTTATTAGCTTCCTCTGTATAGCACTTCATGTTCATCTCTTCCAAATAAGAAAATATGAACTTATTTTACGGTGGAAATCAAATAAGGCATCAAAGCCCAATTTCCTAAAGACAGTATCTATCAGTTTCTTTGAAGCAGACATTTTTATGACTCGCTGTGTTAACAAATCCAAAGTAAGTATCCAATCTGTCAAGGAGAAAAATAAGTTTAGAATGAAAGTAAGTATTGCTCGTTAAACTTTAATGGCAAGGCATTTAAAAGAAGAAAACCATCCATTATAATGTTGGAGGAATAGTATGTTTCCAGATTCTCCAGAGAGGATTTTTATCATGATGTTTAAATATATTATATTAAGGGATGGTTGTTACTCTGTTCTCTAAACAGAAGACTTTTCAGAGGAAAAGTTTATGAGCGATGTATATCCTCTTGTGAAAATTTGCTGAAGTGCACAGCAATTAAAAACAACTGCTGGGCACTAATGCTACCTGTCCCAAAAAGAGTTTTGCTGATGCAGCGCTGAACGAAGCAGCATTTATCGACATCAAGAGGAGAGTACAGAATAGCCTTGAAGGGTTTATTCCATTTTTTTGGAACCTGCAGGATCAAGGACTTCTGTGATTAGTGTCTGCTCCTAGAAAGAGAGCCATTGCTGTAGGCCTTGGTAATTAATTTAGACCCATGCTGATAAATCCTGGAGCTAGAGACCGTTTGCCTGCCCATCACATCTGAATTTTGTGTCCCGGTTGATCTCTGGTTCATGTAGGTTCACACAGCCGAACGTGTCACCAGCAGTCTGTTAAACAGTAAGTAGGTCACCATGAGAGTTTTAAGGAAGGCAAGCAGCCCTCCCCTCCTGACGTCTGAGACTGGTTTCAGAATGGGTCTCGTGGATAAGCCAGATAGATCCTACTTTACTGGAGTCCTTGCCATGGCTCCGTCCACCAGGTTAAAGCTTCACATAAAATGCACCCTCTTCCCTGACTTCCACCGCCTTTGACAAGACAGAACTTGTTCTACATTTCCTTCACTAACCCCTTGCTTCCGCGATCACATCACATGGGTCCCTGACTCAGGTCAGCCCTGCGTTTGCAAAAGAAGAGCTTTCCCCTTTAAAGCCTGTTTCTTTTTTAAAGACACACAGCAGTGATTCCATTTTTGTTATCAACTACTTCCACACCCAGAAATCCACCATAAGAAATGAAAGGAAAGAGCTGCAAAGACTTGACCTAGCTTTCTCTCTGGGAATCTCAGCGCAGGCGCTGTACGGGACAGAGCTCCAGGCACGGTGGTGTCCCCGCTGATGGACACGGTGCTCAGCCCTATCTTCAGCCATCTCTACCTGGCAGCACAGCAGCCTGCAAACTCTTTGAACCAAAGATTACCACCTCTGCAATCGTTAATGATTTAATACTTTTAATATCACTGTCTCGTCTCACTTTCTTTAGTTGCAAAACAGTATGAGGTCACTGCAGTCTCCTTGAGTAAAACGCAGCGATTACCGTTGATGCTGCAGCTCTGCCTCGATGCTAAGGCTTGCTGAAACCTTTGCCAAACTTTCATCACTTGAATTGGAAATTTCATGTCAAAGACCTGCCATGGTTGGGTTTGCCTGGAGGTTTTATTTGCTCTTTTGATTTAAATTAAATCAAATGAAACCGTTCAGCCATTTCTGAAATGAGGACAGAGTAAAAAAGGTTATTTTGCCTTTTTTTACACTAACTCTGTTGATGTTCCCTCTGAGAAACAGCCTTAATCTCCAGAAGAGAAACCTCAAATTTGGGAAGGAAAGGGGAGTATTTTTAGCTAAAAAAAAACCCCCAAAAAACCCCTCAAGTTTGCCGAAGTTACAAAACTCTGAAGAGCTGCAGTTTGGAAGTGCTCAGAAGGGACCCGCTGGATGCTCACTGGTGCTCCGTGGATGGGCTGGTCTGGCAGAGCGTGCGTCAGCCCGGCGCCCAGGGAGGGTCACCGCAGCTCGTGGGCGCTGCAGGCGGTGTGGGTCTGACGGCCTTGGGTACGCGTGGAGAGGAGCTGGAAGCTGTGGCAGTCTTGCAGAATAAAATTTGGGCAATGAAACTGGGAACGGATGCCAGTGCGGGAGAGAAGAGAGGGCAGAAATCTTGGCTATGCATTAGAGGGTGGAACAGGAGATAGGTGTAGAAGGGCAGTGGGGAGGAAGACAAGAACTGGAAATGAGTAGGAGTTGCGGAAGGAACCAGAGAAGACACAGACCTGATGATCTGTCTGTGTCATCCTACTGCGGTCCCACAAAACCGCTTATTACAAATTATATAACCACGTCCTTGTTTTCCCCTCAGTCCTATCAGCATGCAGGCAAGAGCCCGTTAAGGGGTAAATTAGGACTGCGGGGTGGTGGAGGCCATAGCCTGATGGGTCCCTACTGCATTTGTTGCAGAAGGTGGGAAGCAAGGAGTGAATTAAGGCGGAAATTAGAAAGAGAACCAGTCAATGCAGCTGAAAATTGACCTGGAAAAAATGTCTGTAAAATCCTTGTCTCTGCCACAGAATTGTTGAGCAGAATTAGGCAAGTCACTTAAATAAAATATTCCCAGATGGTCACTAAATATACATTCTTCATTCGCTGAGTTCCTGACTCCTGACGGGATCTGAAGACAGTTGAGCTTTGAGAAGCTGCAGCGCTGCACGGGACTACGATCACAGACACATCATGTCCAAACCCAGAACTGGTGAGCTCTTTTGAACTTGATTTCTCCCTGCCTCAAATGTCATCTATAAACCAAGCATAATACCACCCCCACATCTCACAGGGGAACGGTGAAAAATAAATTTGCTAATGCTTGTCATCAGTGCCCTAAGAGAGCTCGTAAGGAAGTGAATAATTCTGTCTTCATCGCAGGATTTGAATAGCGTGCAGTCAATAAGGCATGGGCCCACGCATTGCACAACGAGGAAGAACAAGAGGTTGAATAATGGTTCACTAAGCAAGTTTGTACGTGGAAAGAGACAGGAGCCCTACGAGGAAAATTGTCTGTAGTCATACAGTAGAAGCTAACATCGTAGCACAAGGGCACAGACACGTTCAATGGACGCAGTGAGCATCCCTCTTTCTTAGTGGCAATTCCTGCCTTCGGAGTCCTTGACCTGGTCACCGTTTGAGTACTTGATTTTGACACTTATGTACCAAAATAAGTCTTCCTGTGAAAAGCAGCATAGTTCAAGCCAGAGAGAAGGTAGATACCTTGTGCACAATGAAAAGGGTTAGGGATCACTCTGGGCTGGAAAAGATTTCTTGCTTTTTGGTCTCTGCCCACAAATGGTTCCCTGCCCACACCTCTCCGAAATATTGTCTAGAGAGTTTCCTGTTCTCAGAGCTGCCACAAACCTGGGCAGAAGCTGCAGCGTTTGCCTGCATCCGTGTCTGCTTTCCCAGGACCCCAGCAGGTAGATCCCGCAGCACTCGGGGGAAGGCTGCAGGCAGCTGCGGTCTCAGCCCTTGCTAGCACACGCCTGCAAGTCTTAGGGGAGCATCTGCCAGGTGATACAGCTCTCCCAGCAACCTGCTACGTACCGTTCACCGATCAATTCCGTCACAGACCCCGTGGCCACGGCTCAGATTCTGCAGGGGGGTTTCCTCCTGCACCATGGTTGTGTCTGGCACAGGGTTCCCAAGCAGGAGATGAATAGCAGCCCCGCACGGACAGTGGGAACGTGCATCCGCACTCAGCATAACCCTAGGAGGGCCTTTGGCCGCAGGCTAAGGCTGGAGCCCTTGCTCTGCTGTGCCAGCCAGCCCCAAGCAGCACAACGCTGCCCACCAGACGTGCCAGACTTATGAAGGACAGAAAAGACCCACAGCTTCTCCATCAGCAATGCAGGGACACAGGCAGGAGTTCACTAGCAGCATATTTGATTTCTTCTGCTTGAGATGTGAGCAGGTCTGTTCCACCTCCATCAACAACAGCCTTGATCATGCCCATGGCAAACGGCAAAACTCCCACGCGGTGCAGAGGGAGCCGTGTTGCAGCAGTAGCTTTCTTTTTTTCAGCTGGGTTTTGCAGGCTCTTTCTGTCAGGCTCAGCAAGAGCATTGGGAATATACAGCCTTATGTGTCAGTCCATGAGCAGGCTGCTTATGGGTCTGCAAGGAATCTCCTGCTGTGAGCCCCTGGAAGGTTTTGGAGCCTTTGAAACAGTGATGCTTCCCGTAGAGCACCGTTCACTGCAATGCTGTGATGCTAAGTTCCCTCTGCAGTTCCCATCATCCTGAATGTGGGATCATCATTTCATTTCAAAGTGCTCCTCACCTGCCAGACTTGGACTTCTGGTACTAGTCAGTTAAATAAAATCCAAGGATGAAAAATGGTGTAAATTGGAACTGTTATTTGTCACATATCTGGCAGCACAAGGGCTGTCTTTTGAGATTCAGGTCGTTAGAGAATATCCTTTCCTGCCCCCCTCTCCTTGGAGATGTACACAGTGACTCCCAGCCACTTGGATATAAAGTGTTGAATGTGGAAATAAATAATTTTTAAAACAAGAGACCTTAATCCAGGGAGACGTGTCAACCTTGGATCGATCTCAAGTTTCCCTTCTGGGGCTGTGGTAGTAATCTCCAGCTTACGAAGCTGAAGGCTGGAGGAATCAGAGAGACTTGTGATCCTTGTGCGTGGCCTCCACACAGCCACATCGTTAGCTTTTCCCTCCTGGGTCAGTCTTTAAAAGGACTTAATCAAGGCTGATAAACCTAAAATTAGACTTAGCAGCTCCAGGAAGAGTGTGAGCATATCTCCTTGTCTCTCCTCTGTCTGGAGGCTGCAGCTTTATTCAGCCAGCGGTGGCTGGAAACCAGAATTCTTGCATAGTTAGGAGCTGTGTGGACAGGCATGCAGGAGGACAGTGTAATAAATGTGTTGGTTTGCGCGGCGCTCAAGGCCACATTTCCATTGACTCCACCAGGTTTTGGATCAGGTCACGGATGGGAATGAGGGTAGTGGGAGACAGTCTTATTAGCACAGCAGTGTCATTCTATTTACAATGAATGCCAGTAAATGGTAATTTCCTGTCCTCTGCAGCTCTCTGTGTGTCTTCTCTGCCAGCAAATCCCATGGGGAAGGGAGTGTCTCTTATTCCGTGTTTGTTTAGTGCCTGGTACAATGAGGCTGTCTTCCAGTTGGGGCCACTCGATGGTACCACAATACAAATAATAACGATTCTAATAATAAAATGCAGACTTCAATGGGATGTGGGTCAAGCTGCTCAGAAGTGTTGGCCTTTCTTGCTGACTTGCTTCCTCCCACTTCCTCGCTTCCTCCTCCGGGAGAGGATCACTTCTACATCACCAATTCCCAAAGGTGGTTGTCCTCACTGTTGTTTGGCTCTGCAGGAAGCACCATTGCTTAAGACACTTGGCCTTCTTTTTTTATTTCATTTTTTTTTTTCCACTGACATGCTGCAGAAATTCTCTTTCCACACCCTTCTTTTTCCGGGAACATCTGCCTGCTTGGATCATCCTCCCCATCACAGCACTGCTTGCACGTTGTGCACAGGTGCTCCATCTGCGGTGGCTAGGACTTTCTCCAGCCCTAAAGGCAGGGAAGAAATGGAGATACCACTGAGGGACACGAGCTGGCAGAGCCTGCACCGCCCCAGCTGTGCGGTGGGGTTTCTCGGCAGAGGACAACAGCCCTGGGTGTAGGGCTGGGGAGCAGCGAGTGGGCGAGCGCTGCGTAACTTCTCACAGTGCTTTGTGGATGCGGCGGCAGCCGGTTTAGCTTTGTGACCAGGGCTGGTTTCAATTTTGTTTTGAGCACTTCATTGACAAAAATGGCTCTTGGCTAAAACACTTCTTTGTTTTGGTTGGAATTTTCCAAGTTTTTGGACAAAAACACACATGAGGATTTTGATTTTCTGTCACATAATCTGTTCCTCTATTGGAAAAACAGAAGGGAAGTGAAAAAAATGGACGACTCATTCTGAGGCCTCAGTAAAAAGGTACAATAGTCAAGGAATTAAATTGGTGAAAAATTTTTAACTGAGCAACCATTTTTGCGGAGAATATATAAAACATTTTCTGAGCAACTTTGCCAGTGACCTGTAATTAAAGAGGAGTCCAAGCCACAGCGTTCAGAACCAGACTTTCCCAGACTTTCCGGGTGTCCCTGTCTGGGTTTGGTTCAGCCTGGTATGAAGCACGCCAAGGGTCGCGATCCAACTCACACCTCTCCCGAGGCCGGACAGAGGTGGTTTGGCGGCACCTCTTCTCCGAGAGCATCGGCCCTGGCAGGCGGCGCGAGCATCCCGCTCTGGCTCAGAGAGCCTGGCTCGCTTCCACCCTGCCCGAGCCCTGGGCAGGGAAGGCAGGACAGACGGAGGCATCCGTACAGCTCCCAGCATCAAGGACAGACGGAGGCGTCCATTCAGCTCCCAGCATCACGCTGGGAACGTTCCTGCTATAATACAACTAATGAATCACAACTGCAAACCATAATGCTTTGGAAATTCAAGCCAACTACAGAAAAAAAAAAAAGAGAGTGAAAGCAAAGAGGTAAGGAGAGAAAAAAGGAAGGGAATCGCACAGATTTTCTGTGAGAAACGACAGTAGTTGCTTTCAAGCCACAAGCTGCTGGATAACTTGAAGGGATTCCTCGTTCGCCTCCGAATGGCAGTAGGAGAGGTCGTTAGCACCGCCGGGCTGTGTCCAGGGGTGTGGAGAAGGGTCTTAGGTCGCCGTGCCTTTAGTGCAGTGGGGAAAGCTTTGTGACACCCTCAAGGTAGGTATTTCTCTGCTCAATATTATGGGACAGGTTTTCCAGCAAGCTTCACATCTTGGATGCTGACCTCCTTAGAAAATCTGGCCCTGCCAGTTGCTGCCAAGTTCCTGAAACACTGGCCCTGGGCGATTTTGGAAATATGGCCACACCTGTCCTCGTTTTGCATCGCTATCAACTGCGGCAAATCTTTAGGTTGGCACGACTTCAGCGTTGTTTTGAATTCCTTCTGCCAGGTGTTGTTTGTGGAAACACGCTGTCCTCGCCACAGTGCATTATGTCTTAGAACAACTTAATCTCGCGTTTTGGACCCAAACCAACGTGCTATTCTTACAGGCTAATAAAAATGCTTATTTTATTCTCTTGGTGTGAATATGCTGGGGTGGTTTGAAAGGGATGCCAGGGCCTGATGAAAGCAGGCTACCTGTCTTGCTCCTTGTTGCAACTGGTCGGGGCAGGCTGCCAGCAACAGCTGTTTCTTAATTGCACAGACACTTATCTTGTTCTGATACCACGTGCAAACACTAATGTTTTTCTGCAAATATCAATGTGGAGGTTGGCTCTACGGGCTTTCCAAAGCCATAGGTATGTTTCGGTGCATCAGAAGAGGCAGATGGAGGGGCAAAGTCTTGGGGACACATCTGAACAGAGAGACACCACAGCCTGGTGTTACCTATTAAGCTGGTGACACAAAATGGTCTTGTAGCACCAGACATTTCCAAGCGCAGGCAACAAAGGCCAGAAGCCAAAGCCAAAGCAATCTGTATCAATATCAATAACATGGAAACTATCTTTGAGGAAAAGAGGTTGGCCCTAGTTGGGCCGCACACTGCACATGCCTACCTGAGGCTACAGGAGATGTTTGGCCCAGCGGCAGAACGGGGCTTTGCAGTTGCCAGAAGATTGTCTCTAGGAAAGACCTCAAAATATTAAAAAGCAGCTCAGCCAACACAGTGGTGGTGGTGGCCCTGGGATCACTACCTGCCTGGAGACACAGTAGTTGTTCAGCACGTGGTACGCCCGTCCTCGTTGCAGGCGTGTAACTGAATCCTGGGTGGAAAAATCACCTCCTGGCTGTGCTGGAGCTGCTCTGGCCAGGGGAATGGCCATGCTGCTCACACACGGTGGATGGAAGTGATTCACTGATTTTAGAGAAGTAGTTTTGCAAGATCAGGATAATTTTTAGATCTGTGGGGCTTAGAGTTTCTGGCAAAAGGGTTCCAGCATCAGCAGATGGCTGCCTGCCTGCTGGGCCTGGCTGAAAAGACTTTTTTCCAGTTTCCATCTTAATCTATACAAACACACCTCTAGTTTACTCCTCGATGTCACACAGTCCTCTAAAACTTCAGCTGCATTTTGTGTAGGAACAGGTCAATGACCCAGGGTTAACGAATAAGGTTAACGAATTAATCAGATGCATTCATCAGCATGGAATGAAATTGGATTTATCTTATGCAAAACTATGCAGACAGGATGTTTTAAGTCACGCTGTGAGAGGGGATACACAGATAACTGCCCAGAAGCGATGCCTTTCTTGCTTTTCCCAGGTACCATCCACCAGCTGAACCTCCTCTGACTTAGGCCAGACCTGCTAAACCCGTGGGCTCCGGGAGGTAAGAAGTGGGACTGCCGAAGGGCTGTTGTGTCACACTCTTTGTCCCAGTGGTGCCAGGACAAAGTTTGGAATAACCAACCTGGTTAGTGACATCCGTGCTTGGCAGCAATCTGGCATTTTAAGCCTTCTCACAAAATTCACCCTGTGCTGAGCAGGGGCTGTGGCTCGGGGCTCGTCTGGAAATGGTGGGTGCACCGGGCAGGACCACCACCTGGCATGATCTACACCGGCTAATCATTAACTTCAGGAGACTCTTTCTTTTCTTAGACTGGTTCAAAAAAAAAAGCAGAATCAAAAATTTTCTTGTAAGACATCTAAACTAACTGAGTTTGAAAATCAAATACCAATGGGAATCTTAAACTGAGCAACGCTGGCCCAGCTTCCTCACCCATGTGGTTATCCTCCTGAACCACCTGGGCTCGGACAGCCCATCAGGGCCCGCTCTTGCTTACACCCGTGTAAGCCACCGGTTATTTGAGCCCTGGAGATGTCTCTGTCAGGGCAGCATGGGTTTCTGCAAGTTCTCTGTAAGCGACCTGCCGCCCACGCCCGCTCCAATACCCATCTCTAATTTTCCACCCGAGGAAGACCGTCTGTGTGTTTGGGCGGGAGCGTTTCTCAAGATTCCCAGCGCTGCGTGGCTTTCGGCAGAGGGTTTTATTTTTGGTCCTGATCCCTAAAGCCAAAACCCCGCTCCTCCCTTTGCTCCGACCGCCAGCGCCGGGAGGAAGCTGTAAACAGTGTCTGAGGAGGGAGCAGATGGGGAGGGCGAGCTGGGAGCGGAGGGGCTGCAGGGACGGTGTGATACATCCCCCTCGGTGTCACTATGATTTATAATTAAGGTTTCCCTGGCGAAGACATGAGATCACCAGGGAAGGGGACCTTGAAATATCTCTGTTTCTTGTTCGAGGCCTGACATTTAAGGTTGCCCCCACCGAAGAGAGCCCTTCAACAGAAAACAGCAGCTGGAATAGTCAGAGTTGGTCATCAGCTGGCTGTCTACCTCTCGCTCATGCGCAATCCCACGAGAAATCCCATGGAATTTAACAGGCTTAAACAATAGCTTCCAGAAAGATTAAATTGAGTCACTGCTCTTAAAACCCCCTGCAATGTAAGAGAGCGATCTTCCTAAAGCTCCCTTTCAAAAATCTGCAGTGGGTTAATCCTTCTGCCTGACATTAAATGGATGATTCAAATGGTTCATAAATAGAGGCCAGGTCTGCCCCGGAAACTTTCCCTGCTCAGTCTGGCTTTTCACCACATTTCTGGACCAGCCAAAGCCCCACGCGTTCCTTGCCAGCAGGCCACGAAAGACTTTTGCTGCCATAACTGAGGGCATTCTCGTATAAGGAAACATTTCTTTCACCAGTACAGACTCTGTCCGTCACAGGGCAGCTTGTGGTACTATGTGCTGGAAGCCCCTGCTAGTGAGGACAAGACCCCGGTGAGCGGGAAGCTTCATTTGGGAGCAGAAGTGTAACACCAGGAGTGGAAAAAGGTGCTGCTAGCCGGTGCGGCGAGCTCCCTTGTGAACACAGGCCGCCGCGACGCAGGGAGGGAAAAGAAAGGTGAAGAGGCTGGTAAACCCATTCGCCTTCCAAACCCTGGCACGCGGTAGTTGACCCTGGTGGGCCTGAAATGCATCGTCACTCAAATTATTCCCCCTGTCTGTTTTCTGAGTTGCACTGGGCTCTTTTGCTTTTTCTTTCTTTTAAACGAAGGAGCCTCTCACACCGCGCATGCACGCTCTACTTGCAGAATGTACAACTTCCTAATTTTTCTTAAAAGCAGGAGTGAAACTTTGCAGTGGGAGCGGAAGGGGGATGAGCAAGCACTTGCTGCCCAAACGATGCAGAAAGGAAAGCAGTCCGGAAAGGGAATAAGCACCTACAGCAAATGCGTCTGGTATCCAAGCCACAGCTAGACATTAAAATAAGTAAATGTGCTTAATTAAATCTTGAATGGGCTTGACATTAAGCATACACTGAAGGATTTTGCTGACTCAGTGCCCTGGATGACACAGAGAAGCAGCGATTGGCCTTATTCCTACCCAAAATGGCATTGGGTGGGGTGCCTGGGAGCTCGCCGCTGCTGCCCGTACGCCGAGGGCGACCTACTCAGGACCGCGCTTCTCCGCTGCACCGGGACTGTGTGCCAGAGCCGGGGAGAGGAGCCGGTCTGAGCCCCCTCTCTCCCCAGGCACAGGCCTTTGCAGCGGGTATTTCCAAACGGCTCCACTGACCGGCTGCAGAGCATTGAAATCTAACAACTTGCCCAAAAGCATGGAGTTTTTTTCCTACACCCAAATTTCCGGCACTGCTAAAAGCCAGGGTGTTGAAGTTCAGGTGGTTTTAACCCCACCCCAGGCACCGTGTGATGGAAAAATACCTGGGCACTGGCTGCAGCGCGGTTTCAGCGAGGCACTGCCGTCCTGCTCGCCTCTCCCAGTCTTCGAAGCCCTCAGCCGGGGCCAGGAGTCGGCATCAGCGCGTCCCTGGCGATGCCGGCAGAGCCTGTGTTTACCTGGCTGCCGGACGCGCGTACAGGGAATATTATTGTTTTGTCAGTCAAATACCGGGGCTCCACTGAGGAATATTTTCCGTCTGCAAGGGAAAAAAAAAAGTCTCTGTGAGTTCCAGCCAGCCCGCTGAGGCGGAGGGGAGCGATCCAAGGTGCCAGGTTTCCACACGCGCAGCCTTCCCTCCGCAATACCCTGGAAGCGACATGAAAACCCCAGGTGCTGGAGCTGCCCTTTGCCACGGGTGCGCCGGGCGAGTGCGGACAGCACGGGCCGGGCACGGAGGGGAGCTGAAACAATTCACCCTTTTCTGTACAGCACTTTTTTTTAATCGGGTGGAGCAGTAAATTTGCCCCTCTTTCTCGTGTATTCCCAGCACTGCACGGACAGGGGCTATACGCCTTACCGGACCTGGCTTGCGCAAACGCTTTTCATTAACATTTTACCCTGAAAAAATATACACATCAGCCGCACACGCATGTGGTTTCAATCCATTAAAACTCTGATTCATAACGTGTTTAGCAAACATTTTCTCCTGCATCTGCAAACAATAGCTACTTCCAGACTTTCACTGGCCCGGGATCACTGCTGCTAAGCGCGTTGGCCTCCCCCAAACCGAAAAGGTGATGTTTCCTTCTGAGTGACAGCCTTTGCCTCTGCCTGCTCCCCAGCCGTCCCCACCAGCTCGCAGGGGCTGAGATTTAACCTGTTGTCCTCACACCCTCAGAAAATGGAAAAGTCACAGCTAGCTCTGGGGTATCCTTCGGCAACGCATCCCGGGGCTGCAGCGGATGAGAGGCTTCGAGCGCTCGGAGAAGGGCTCGGTCCATCCGAGCTGCTTTAAGAATGAAGTAGAGGAAAATAACAGGGAGATGATGGCCAGGGTCAGGCATGCACCTCTGCCTGTTTGGGGTAACCGAGCCCCGCCGGCGTGCCCGAGCAGGCCAGCCTTTCCTCCCTGGCATCCCTGAGCAGGTCTGTGCTTTGTCCTTGGCAGCAGGGGTGACTCAGGACCGGGTGAAACACCAGCTCCTAACTGAACCGCTCGTGACAGCTGTTAAAATAACCTGAGCTGAACCGACCCGTCCATCGCCTGAAAACCAACAACAGCCTCTTGTCTGGGGCTGGTTTCCTGCAGAGGTGAGGCGGCACGGCCGATGGCACGGGGAGCGGGGTAACCCCACACCAGGGAAGATCCAAAGGCAGCAACATTCCTACAAATTCTGTAAAAACCTGAAGCCCCCCTTCCCTGTGCACACACCACGGCGGATTTCGCTCACTACTCTGAGGAGGCAGGATTACTCACAGGAGGTTCTTTTCAAAAATACATATGGGCTGAGGCTGGGAACATATGGTCCGATGGCGTATTAATAACAGAGAGCGAGGTTCCCCGTTACTCACCCAGCGACGGAGCAGATTGAGGGAAAAGCACCTTTCCCGAGGAATGCCCGCTGCCCCAGCGCGTATGAATCACCCCTAACAGCCCACCCTGCTCCCGCCTTGCCTCCTAACGCAGCCGTTTATGGCGATGGGCAGAGAGGGCTTTTTCCCCTTGCTTAGATGCTAGGGATGAAACCACAGCCTTTCTCCCCCATCGCTCCAGGATTAAAGCACATTTTTGCAGGATGCATGTCTGGAGAAGTTTGAGTCACTGTTTTCCTATCGCTGTTCCCACTGCTGATGCTTGTGAATGAGGAGGATGCCTCACCGCATCCCTTTGGGGCCCACAGGGATGCCAATCCCTTACTCCAGATTAATCGACCTCCTTCCCCCCTCTTTGTCACCTCTTCCTCCTCTTTCCTCTCCCTTTCCACCCAGCTCTATTTATTCCGCGTGAAGGCATGATGACTTTTCAGGCATTCTTTCTTCACCTTCTCTGTTCTTAATTGCCAATTATAAAGGAAAGTGCGCTGCAGAGCAGCCCAGCTCCCACGCTGGCACACCCAGCCCCGGATGCGGACCGAGCTCTGCCTCTCCAGTGCACTCTCATGGCTTTCAGAGGAGATCCAGGATTAAAACCTCCTCCGCTGACCCTCCCCTGCCTTGCACTGGTGACAGAGCAGCCTGTAGCCCTGATTTGTGGGACTGTAAAAAAGCCATCCGGTCCTTCAGGGGATCACAGCCCTGCACGCAGCGCTCGCCTCACCCCCAGCTCGGGTGAGCCAGGAGGGTTTCCTAACTCCGCGATGCTCTTGCCCTGATCTCCTGGGAAAAGATCAAACTGCGGCTGGGAGCGGCGCTGCTTAATCCAAACAAAGCAGCGCCGGATGGAGATGCGCAGCCAGCTCGAGCTTTGCGCCTTGCAAGCTGGAGCTGCACTAAGTCAGTGGGATAAAAACTCAGCAAAGCCAAGGGTGGCCCGCAGCTCTCCTGCAGAAGGAGCACGTCCCTTTGCAAGGACAGCCAAGGCTTCTCCCCGAGGACAGGACCCAGCTCACACCAGCAGCACCCGCCTTTGGACCCTCAGCTTTCAGTGCTGAGATGATGCTTCTTGCAAAACATACCCAGGATCACGCTGGTCCCAGTAATAACCATTCCATTTTTGAGGTTAGAAGTGCCCTGAAGTTGCATTTGCCAAATTTATAAGCTGGATTTAGCTTCTTTGGAGTGGAGAAAGAGGATGGGGACTGGAGAGGATGCAGGAAACAATAGAGAGCTTATTTTGTCCTGTGTTAAGAGCAACGACTTGTTTCAGGTTGCGGCATAAAGCAGACAAAAAAAGTAAACTAGCTGTACCAGCGTTTGCAGCGGAGAGCCCCAGGGACGCCCCGACCAAACTGAACCCGAAAGGAAAGGGGCCACAGCTCCGGAAACAGCACCAGAAATGGGGGAGAGGTGACTCCCTCCTTGCTGCAACACTGGGCCAACATCACCCACTTCAGCAAAATGCGCCTATGCGGCTAATTAGATTTTCCTAAAATTAAAGTCAATTGGAAATCACAGCTGCTTGGAATTTGCCTGTGAAGGAATATCTCCCCCAGCATCCTCTTGTAAGGGGGGGGATGTATTTGCAGGGAACTGGAGCGCTCTGGGGCGGCTGCTGGCCGGGCTGGGCTCACGGGAGAGCAAAGCACAGCGACGTTCCTCCTGTTTGAGCCATACCCAGGGAAGCTTGGTGTGCTTAGGGTGAAAATCCAGCTGGATTAAAAAAAAAAAAAAAAAGTCTAATCTCTTACAACACACAGTAAAGCAAAGGTGCAAGAAGACTGACTTTTATCGCAAATTTGCTACCATTGATTTTTCCAGCTAAGGGTGTTCCTTCTCTGCTGGCCCTTAAATTTGTCCCCGTGAAAGCGCTACGGAAAGCTGAGGCAAAGAGCGGAGGTGTGAAATCAATACACACAAACTCAACGGCTGTAAGCCCCACGGCTGAGGCTTCAGTTGGCTGGGAGAACCCTCTCTTTGACTCCAGACGAGCCTGCAGACAGACCTTTCACCTTCCACCTTTGCTAATTCATCTTTGCTTTGTGTTAACGGGACAACAAATTCAGCTTTCGGTCCCCAGAACAGCTCAACGCACTGCAGGCAGGGGAGAGGCATGGCTCCCCGCCACGCGCTGCGGTCAGCCCAGGAGGGCGATCGCTACCCCCAAAGCTCACATTTTTGATATTAAATGTCCTTCCAGCTCAAAAGGTGCCACGGTGCGTGTGTACGTGCTGAGCCAGACCTTAGCGGGAATAAATCAGCGCGGCTCCAGCGGCTTTTAAAGGACTCCGTGAAGTGACAACACAAGCTCTGACCCGCACCTCTCAGCTCCCGGCATCACCCCGGATACTCGGATACAGCCCCCAAAACCCCGGATACAGCCCCCCAAACCCCCCCAGCCCCCAGCCGGGCCGTGCCCGGTGCGCGGGCTCTCTCTTGTGGCGGCGGCGCGCAGCGCACGCAGCTCTGCGCGCATCGCGCATCTCCCCGACCCCCGGGCCACCGTGCGGGGCTCCGGCAGGTCCGTGCGGGCTCCAGCACCGGGGTTTGCCCTTTTCCCCGTGCCTCAGCCTCCCTAAGAGGAAAGGCAGCTCCTGGTCCCCGCTTTAACGGGGGTCCCGCCCCGCCCAGCTGTGGGTCAAGTTGGGTGCTCCCCCAGCACCCACAGCTGACTGACCCCACGCAGACCCACGGGGCAGGACGATCCGCAGCGGGCAGTGGCAGTTTCTGTCCAGAACAGTGCCCTCGCAGGCAGCGGGGGCCATTAACTGCACAAAATCACGGCGTGGAGCGACGTGCCGTGGCTGCGGTCTCCGCTATTTTAACCGTCTTGGGTGGTTTTGCCTTCTGCTGCGCGCAAGGTCTGACCACGGGCAGGACGTTACGGTGCTGGAAAGGCTTTGGAGCACACGGTCTCCCCAGGACAGCGCCATCCTGCTTCCTCCTGGCACTGGGACCGCCAGAAGGGATGACATTGAATTGGGGAGCAGAGCCGGTATCTCCAGGTATCTGTGTCAACCTCTCCTTCTTGCAGCCCAGCGAATAAAAGAGGCCTCACAGCCCAGCGTGAGTGGGTACAGTGACCTGCTGTCTACAGCTGCCACCACCGTTCCGCAGGCGAATCTCTGGGAAACCACGCAGAGCACCTCAGCCTTCCCCACCCGCGGCCGCCTGCGGCAGGCTCCCCAAGCAAGCAGATGCCGTTCAGCACGTTTGTGGCTGGGTCACCCTCGTCCTGCCTGTGCCAGCCAGCGGCAAGCAGTGCCCAGCGCTCTCTGACCTGTCACCCCTCAGGGTTTTGGGGCCAGGCCGGTTACAGACGCAAGCTGTGGCTGTGACCCAAAGAGTCGGGGGCTGTTCCCTGCATTTCTCAGACAGCACATGAATGATCCTGAGTGACAGCGCGTGCAGGAACCGATACGCCGAGCTAATGGATGCGTCCAGACACGGGAAGGTGTCCATATGCTTTGGTGATTGCATCGCTCTCCCTTATTGCACCACATATGCTGTGCTTTTTGCACCTAATAGATTTCTAAATTGGCTCTTCCTGTCTGAGCGGTCGCCTTAAGTGTTTCCATATCACATCTTTTATGACTAATAAGGCTTCCATTTGCCTAACCTGTGCTGCAGCGGGCGTGGAACACGTTTGTGTACCAGCGCTGGCCGTGCCCCGCTCACCTCTCCTCCCTGATGCTCCGTGCGGGCAATGCTGGGCCCTGCCGTGGGGTCTGGGCACGTGGGAGCAGCTCCATCCCAGGGACGGGGTGTCCCGTGGGGTGACCCTGGGACACGCTTGGGGCTCTTTCACATGTCCCCCGTTCAGAAGGAACGCAGAGGTTTGCTCTTTCCTTTCAAGACAACACCAGAGGAAGAAGCAAGGAGACTCACTGCTCTTTTTGTCACTCTGCAGGCCTATAAACATGCCTCCATTAGAGAGGGGGACAGCCCGGAGGGACGCTTCTCAGGCAGGGTTTAGTGCACCGATGAAAGATGAACAGCAACAAACCAGCAATGGCAGCACCTTCTAGGGCTGGGACCTGCTGACCCCTGAGCTGCAGGCTGGAGCTGAGCTAATTAAACAGCAAATAAACAGTTGTGAAGTGCCACATCCCTGGGCAGGCTGGCTGCCCTTGCGGAGAACGGCCCACAGCCCCTCATGTGCCGAAAAATGGGACCAGACAGCAGAAGAGATGGGGTTGGTGCTGATGCGGCGCAGGGCTGGCCGCTCACTGATTGAGCTGGGTGTAAAACCATCGTTGTGGCAGAGTTAGGTGGAGCAGGCATGAGCCACGGAGCCTAATGCGGGCAGCCAGGGCGATCACTTTGCCTTGCGCGGTGCCGGGGTGACGCAGTGAGACCGTACCAGCCTCACACCGTACGTAGCCCCCTCCCTCCCTCCCGATTTGCAGAGCGCAGTCTTGCACCGCTGCTCTTACCTGCGCCGGGCCAGGCAGGACAAGACGCCTCTCAGGAGATGAGCTCTGCAGCTGCCGAAGCGTCCGGGCTGCCCTTCCGCGCTGGTCTCATTCCTCCTGGACACGAGTGACCAGAATTGCACCGCGTACACCAGCTCTCCCCAGCACCATGTGCACTGCCAGCCACATCCCCCCACCTCCGTGGAAAGCGTCTCTCTTGGAGCGGCCTTGCTTTGCGTTTTCTCACCCATAAGCAGGCTCGGAGCCATCCTGGAGCTGACGCCCGTGTGGACTGTCCTTCTGTCCCACCGTTACTTCCAGCAGACCTTTGCAGCAGCTCACCCATGTCCCTGAGGGCTGCAGTCCCAGCATTAGCGACAGTCCATAATATGCACCGTTCTAGCTCCGTTCCCGGTCCCGAGAACCCCAGTCCTCCCTCCTGGCATCCCAGCAAGGGTTAACAGGAGGGCTCGTGCCCCAGCAAGGCGGAAGGTGCCCGGAGCAAAACAAGTGATGTTCTGCGATTGCTTTGTTTGATCAGTGCTATTAAACTGATCGATGGCTTGGGGAAGCGTTTTATCTCAGCCCTCACAGCTGTTCTGCGTTTGGAGGCAGCGGTGAGAGGCTGGGGGTGAAGAGCAGGTGCTGCGAGTGTCTGGTGAACATTAGGGAACATTCACTCGGAGGCTCCGGCGCTGCCAAAAAGTGCATGGATTGGACAGATGTTCCTTCATTACTGTCAACTCATCATCCTGGATGTTTTAAGGGAACATTTGTTTGTTAAGGAAACACAGCTGTTGCTGCAAAATTTGTTTTTCCTTTCCTTTTTGTGGCTGCAGGGCAGAGAAAAAGCCCAAGGTACCTGGGCACCTGCAAAGCCCCTTTCTGGGCAGCAGCCCACAGCCAAGGAAGGGGCGCAGGCGCGGGAGGACCCTGCCTGGCCACCTACCACCTCCTTGTTCCAGGACTCAGCTCCATCTAAACTCTCCTGGACATTGTTTCCTG
This sequence comes from Ardeotis arabs, assembly GCA_011801015.1. Taxonomy (NCBI): domain Eukaryota; kingdom Metazoa; phylum Chordata; class Aves; order Otidiformes; family Otididae; genus Ardeotis; species Ardeotis arabs. Next base: position 3,694 of record JAAGAY010143915.1, on the reverse strand, counting down.
ACCTGGTCTTCAAAATTTCCAGTGATGGAAGCTGGCTGGCACCAGCGCTCTTTGGTTGTGGGGTCACTGCTGGACCCATGTAACAGAGGTGGCTTTTCCATGGGCTTCTGGAACCTTCTTACCATTCAGGTTAAGGGCGGATCTTCCAGAAATTGTCCTCAAAGCGTAGTTTTTTTGCAAGGAACTGCATGGACGGTGCCATCCAACAGCAGAGTTACCTGCAGAGAAATCAGAGCACAGTTTGGCCCGCAGCCCTGCCATGAAATTCCCCCCCGCAGCGCACACACAGGTCACAGGTATCCGATTTATTGTATTGCATGCTTTCCAAAAAGATGGGTGCATAGGCTTTCCTGCTGCATTCAAGCTAAGTTTCATCCAGAAATACTGCCTGGGAACGTCAAGTCTGTGCCCTCAAGGGCGGCCTTGGGCAGGAAGGCTCCTGGCTCATCCTGCAACTGCAGTGCCTCATGCCTTGGACCATCCTGCAACCCACAGGGAACGGCCATGGTGCACGTTTCTGATCTCCCATGGTGGGTCTCAAGAGCAACCAGGCCTTTCCCATCCTCTGAATGAGACTGAGATACTTCACTTTCCCTGCACCTCCGTTTCCCCACTGGAACTTTTAGACAGAGCCAGTTCCAGCCTACAAGGGAGGATTAATTAACACCCCGAAGCCCTGCGATGCTTTGGTGGAAGGCAAAGCTTGCTAAAAGCTGACGGTGCGGTTTTCAGAGGAGCAGGCCGTGGGTCACGGGAGGGTGCAGTGACAGCCTCCGAATCCATACCGTGCAAGATGGAGTGGGTGATGAATATCTACCGGAGCAGTGAGAGCACTTATTAGCAAAGTCCTGCTTTATTAGGTATTTAACCCAGAGCAAGTCTCATTTTGCTTTTCCTCTGTGCCATAAATACACCTGCCAATACCTACAGCTAAGCGGGCTGGGAACCGTGCAGCTAATCCGAGCATCCCTTTGCGAGATCTCCCAGACCAGAACTTCTGGAGCTGCTGAACTGCATCGGCTTGGGCAGCGTTTGATCAATTCTGAATTATCATCTTCCCATCTATTAGCACGCTAAATGATTGCCCTGCACCTATGCATCTGTATCTGTCTTACCGCGCCCTCCACAGACTTGTTTTCCCTTATCGATTTTTATCCTCAAGCTTTTCCGCTTTGATTGATTCCAAGAGGAACGTGCAAATGAGGAGTCAAACATCTTTATGACTTGAGAACTTATCGAAGGAATCCACTGCTCTCAATCACCTCCCTCCTGCTGCTGCGTAAGCGTTTAACAGCCGACACGCCTTGTCAGGAGGAGCAGGCTGGTCCTCCAGGAGAATGAAATGCTTCCTTCTTTCATCCCATCCCGCCGGCTGCAGGCAGTGAAAGAAGGTGCCTTGGTTTTACGCCTCTCTCTAACCTCTTTCTGGTGGTTTCCCCCACAGCCCCCAGCTCAGGTGCTACTCTGGGGAGTTAGAGGGCAGTAAATCCAACAGAGCAAGCTAGTTTCAATGGGGCGTCCTGCAAACCTACCAGGGACAGGCAGGCTCCTGCTGCTGCCTGGAAACAGCTCTCTGGTGGTGTATCAGGATGGAAGATGATCTAGCACATCAGCATCGGTGCTTCAAGCACAGCAGAAGTCAGCCTCTGGGATAAGATGCTGAAAGAAGAGAGAAAACGTCTACAGAAATACCATGCAGTGCGTACTAATCCTGTAGCATCTACGCAGAGAGTGATTCCTGAGCGCTTTGGTAGGAATCCAGCTCTGCAGAACTTCCCCTTGTCAAGAAAATCATGGTTTTAAAGGCTATTGGAACCACCTCTGCTAAAACCACACACTGAACTAGAGAGGACTGCATAAAACCATCTGTTTTGAAGGTGGCAGAAATCTATTGATTAAACCCATTGACAAGACCAAGACACAACTGACCAAACCAGCCACAGGAACAGCTTCTGTCTCTATACGGAGCCTTTCGGACACGAGCCTCGCCCAGGTTTTGGCACGGGGAGCTGCCCCTTGCAGCACAGGCTCCCTCTCCTACCAACAACGGGGAGAAACAGCCAGAAGAAAATCCCACCAGCCTTACGGCAACAAATAACAACAGCTGAAGAGTTCACAAACCCTCTCAAACTCTAGATTTCCCCAGCGTTAATTGACATTACGTTTGTAAAACCGTGCTGATATTAGGCCACTGGGGACTGTTGATTTTTAGGAAGGAGTCCCCAGTGGTTCACTAGTTACAATAAATGGGATACTATGACAGAGTTCCCCCCAGTCCTAAAAACCGGGAGCTACCAGCCTGATGTCCCCTCCAACCCGCGTCTCTGTTAGCGGCTGCTGGAACGGCAGCCAAGGTGCTGGCGGCACCTCATCCGCCAGGCTTTCCCCCGGCGAATTAATGTTAAATAAAAGTTGAACGCTCTTTGCAGTTACAGCTGGAGCCGGAGACTTTCAGAAGGAATCTGCTGAAAATGAGTTTTATATACTGACTGGCTGAATGGATAATTAAACAAATAACAAAAGTGAAATGCAATTTTGTTTTACCTCCTGGGAACGTTATTGTTAGTTTATTCTTTTTATCAAAAGACTTAAGAAAAAAAAAAACCAACTATGCAATTTAACAATATTGCTTTTGTAAACAATTTGAAAATCCAATAACTGTAAAACTTATGACATGTTATTAAAATGTCTTATTTTTTTTCCCTTACAAGTGAAAAAGCAATTCCAATCTCAGATGCTATAATTTAATTATATACTTTAGTTTCTAAAGATACTATAACTCTTAGCACTGAATACATTCAATTTAATGTCCTTCTGGCACGTTTAAAAAGCTCAGGCGTCACTGAGCGCATTGGTCCGGTTTCACCACAGCTTTGCTCGCTGGGTTCCTCGCTCTTCCGAGCTCTGGGAGGTCAGGAGGCCACCGCATGTCCCCAGCGTCCTCTCGCCCGCGCAGGGTGACGCACAGCCCTGGCTGGCTGTGGGAGGAAGTTTTTGGTTTTCTTCCTAAAACATCTAATGCTGGAGGTGAGAGTGACTTCGGCATCTTGGGCAGCGTGACTTCAAGGGGCAGCCGTGACCAGAAGCAGGGACACGTTCACCCACGCCCACCCCGATGCCGTAACCCTGGGTCAGGATCCCCATCCTGCCTGTGCCCAGGGCCTGCCACCCCACATCCTCCTCCCTTTCCACCCCCTGTTGCAGTCACTCGAGCAAATACAGACTTGAGGCTCTTCAAACATGGCCTTCAGCAGAGCAGGAGCTGGACCGACCCTGGCAGCAAGAATATTTCCAACCCAAGAACTAATTTGAGCGAAATTTAAATGCTAACAAATAAATAAAGGCAAACTACAGTGAACGAGTAATAAGGTACCTTTGGATGTTCATTATGCTGGATTTCCAGGCGGTTAAATAGTTTAATGCATTTCCCTTTGGCTTGCACATCAATCTCTCAGCCTGTCTGAAAATAGCGTCTCGCGTCCTCCCCCGTTAGACATTACTGGCGCGATGCCTCGGCGGCACCAGCAGCGCCTCTCCCACCAGGTAGGGGCTGTGATTCATCGACAGCAGCGGCCTGTGGATAATTGATGGCAAGTGATTGTCAGCGTGTGATGATTATCTCTTCGGGTTGTCTGCAAAACAATTAATGGCAATGAAAAGAATTTATTTAATTAATCATTTCCTGTAAATAAAT
>JAAGAY010143914.1:0-33582 GCA_011801015.1 Ardeotis arabs | reverse complement strand
TAGAGTGCACCCTCAGCAAGTTTGCCAATGACACCAAGCTGTGTGGTGCCGTCGACACGCTGGAAGGGAGGGATGCCATCCAGAGGGACCTGGACAGGCTGGAGAGGTGGGCCCGTGCCAACCTCATGAAGTTCAACTAGGCCAAGTGCAAGGTCCTGCACCTGGGTCATGGCAATCCCAGGCACAAATACAGGCTGGGCAGAGAATGGATGGAGAGCAGCCCTGAGGAGAAGGACTTGGGAGTGCTGGTCAATGAGAAGCTCAACATGAGCCGGCAATGCGCCTTTGTGGCCCAGAAGGCCAACCGCATCCTGGGCTGCATCAAGAGGACCGTGGCCAGCAGGTCGAGGGAGGTGATTCTCCCCCTCTACTCCACTCTCGTGAGACCCCATCCGGAGTACTGTGTCCAGTTCTGGAGCCCCCAACATAAGAAGGACATGGACCAGTTGGAGAGGATCCAGAGGAGGGCCACGAAGATGATAAGAGGGCTGGAGCACCTTTCCTATGAGGACAGGCTGATAGAGTTGGGGCTGTTCAACCTGGAGAAGAGGAGACCTGATAGCGGTCTTCCAGTACCTCAAGGGGGCCTACAAGAAAGACGGGGACAGGCTGTTCAGTAGGGCCTGTTGTGATAGGCCGAGAGGTAATGGTTTTAAAATAGAGGGAGGTAGATTTAGATTAGATATTAGGAAAAAAATTTTCACAATGAGAGTTGTAGAACACTGGAACAGGTTGCCCAGAGAGGTGGTGGAAGCCCCATCCCTGGAAACATTCAAGGCCAGGTTGGATGAGGCTCTAATCAACCTGATCTAGTGGGGGATGTCCCTGCTCCTTGCAGGGGGGTTAGACTAGATGACCTTTGAAGGTCCCTTCCAACTCTAACCATTCTATGATTCTATGATTCTATGACAAACTCTGCTCATTGTCTGCTTAGCAGGAGCCTGGGGAAGGCAGCTGGTGTCCCTGCCCAACTCTGCTTTGAGAGGGCAGGCAGTGCCAGCACACGAGTGCAACAATACCACACTTAAAAGAAGACACTAACTGCACTGCAGTCTTTTTCTGGCAATACCTGGAGTATAACAAAACAAAACCCAAAGGTTTAATTTTGCAGGAGTTGATGGCTGTCGATCACAAGCAGTACTTCTTGTCACTGATGGACGCAAGGGCAATCTTCTGCTTTCAAAACAGTATACTAACTACTTGAGTGCCCATTATATGTGTGTCTTGCTCCTCTGAAGTGTGCCTGGATGCGTGAAAGTAGCACAAATCCAGAAGTCCCTTAGTTTTAATCTTGATGAATTAATCAACAGACAATGTTGCAAACAGTCCCTCCAGACCAAGCGATATTTACATAAGAAAGAACAAGGGCTTCTTCATTAGTTGTACATTGGTTTCATATAATTGAAGTTTCATTTTGTTGTAAGCCCTAATAAAGCTTTAGGTTAAAATAGAAAGTCATTATTGGATGCTAATACTAAATAGCAACACACACCTTTAATGGTTCGATCCTGGAAACTCTGAGGCCCATAAGTAACAAGATTTTAATGAGACTGTCCTTACAAACGAAATTATGAAGGGGCATTTGGTTTTGCAGAATTGCACCTTAGAGAAGCTGAGAGCATCTTTTCATAGGAAAAATAGGCAGATTATTTAACAGCAGCAGTTTCTCAATCCAAAACCTTGGAGACACTCTGTTACCGAAAACAAGCAAAACTCAAAATCTTGTTATGAATCAATTATAAAGACCTGAAGTCCAGTAAATTTTATTTGGAAAGTGGGAAAGTTTAAAAGAGAGCGATTCTGAAGCACACAACCTCAGTCTTGCCAATTGCCACAATTTTATTTCTACTCATTGTCTTGAGGTCAAGATGTGTCTGGGGGGATTTATGCTGTCCCCAGCTGACTGTCTTAGACCAGTGAGATGAGCTGCCTGCACAAAATGTCTATCTGTCCCACTAAGTGCAGTGACAGCCTTGAAAGACAGGACAATCCAGAGAGCAATTTGTCTTGTGTTATGACAAATGCATAAAATAGGGGGATGAATCACATCCTGGAAAAAAACAGTATCTGTACCCCAATGAGGAAGAGAGCACAGACAGCATGCTTAGAATGGCTGCTTCACTTCTAACCTGTTGAAGCTGGAGATACTAGTCCCTCTGTAGAGTTTTGTACTGGCTTTGGCTGGGATAGAGTTAAATTTCTTCACAGTAGCTTGTATGGGGCTGTGTTTTGTATTTATGATGAAAACGGTGTTGATAAAACAGGAAAATTTCAGTTATTGCTGACCAGTGCTTACACAGATTTAAGGCTTTTTCTGCTTCTCATACTAGCCCATCAGGGAGTAGGCTGGGGGGGCACGAGAAACTAGGAGGGCACACAGCTGGGACAGCTGACCCCAACTGACCAAAAGGATATCCAATACGATATGACATGCTCAGCAATAAAACAGCAGGGGGTGGAGACTGGCCAGGGTTGCCATTGCTGAGGGACTGATTGAGCATTGGTCAGTTGGTGGTGAACAACTGAGGTTTTCCACATCACTCATTTATCTTGGGTTTGGGTTTTTTCTCGTCATTGTTCCGTCTCTCTCTCTCTCTCTCTCTCAGTATCTCTCTCAAATTATTGAACTGTCTTTATCTCAACATATGAATTTTCTTACTTTTGATTCTCTCCCCCATCCCTCTGGAGGGGAGTGAGCAAGCAGTTGTGCAGGGCTTAGCCTCCTGCCAGGGTTAAGCCACAAGAAATTTGCATTAAATACCAACTCCCAAGGTAAAACAAGTGCATGAAAATTTTTACTGTCATCAAGAAAAAAAAAAAAGAAAGATGTTTTGAAAAGGCAAAGCTTGCAAACAAAAAGACAGACCACCCAAATTCCCTGGAATTTTTGGCCCAGTTTCTCAAATGAGGAATCCTAAGTGCTTGGCAACACTGCAACACAGTTTCATGTGCCTCTTGATGATTTCCTTGTCTTCATTATTCATGAGGGAATCTTGAAGCAATATCAAATGGCAACATGTTGCCTGATATCAATTTGACATTTTATGTGTTTTTTTTCTTGTGTTGGGTCTGGCTGAGATACAGTTAATTTTCCCCATAGCAGCCCTCATAGTATTGTGCTTTGTATTGGTAGCTAGGAAGGTGCTGATAACACAACAATGTTTTTTGGCTACTGCTGAGCAGTGCTCGCACAGCATCAAGGCTGTCTCTCCAACATTCCCCTCTCACTAGTAGGCTGGGGGCAAGATCTTGGGAGGGGACATAGCCAGGACAGCTGACCCAAACTGACCAAAGGGAAATTCCATACCATATGGCATCTGCTCAGCAATAAAAACTAAGAGGAAGGAGGAAGAGTGGAGGCATTTGTTATTACGACATTTGTCCTTTTGGAGCAACCATTACGCGTACTGAAGACCTGCTTCCCAGGAAGTGACTGGACATTGCCTGCTCATGGGAAGTAGAGAATAAATCTTTGTTTTCCTTTGCTTCCATATGTGACCTTTGCTTTTGCTTTCTTAAACTGCCTTTATCTTGAGCCACAAGGTTTTTTTCCATCTTATTTTCTTCCTCCCTGTCCTGCTGAGGAGAGGAGTGATAGAGCAGCTTGGTGGGCACTTGATGTCCATCCAAGGTCAACCCACGACATTTACTAAAAGCAGAAATAGCCTATGTAGAACTCTTTTGTTGTCTTTGTTAAACAATGCGTGCCATATGGAACACTGATTCTAGGTGTCTTCATTTCTTCTCCTTAGTTTTTCAGCACAACTTCAGTCTTCAAGTTAGAAATCACGTCACACAGAAATCAGGCACAGGTAGGTATGAGCTGCTCCTGAGACTGAAACCAAGAAGAGGGCAGTTCTTCAGTGTTACCATCCTACAACACTTCAAACTCAAAGTGCAGAACTCACCATTCCATCCAAAATTATGAAAGACTGATAACAAAAAAAATGTAATCCTGGCTTAGTGTTTTGAAATGCGCAGTCTTGTGATTGAGAGAATGTGTTTCTAACTACTCTGCTAAATGTCAGAAACCTACAATGAGGTGTTTCCTGGTCCTATTGTAGAACAACTTTTTGGAAAACATGAGGGAGATGAGGCAACATGGATAGTATAAAGTGCTGGTTCACAAGGCTGAGAACATTTCCCTTCCACTACTGTGCAAGACATTCAGTTAATAAAACATTCATCCAACTCTGAGCCTGGACAAACACTGGAATTATAATTTCTCACCAAAAAAAAAAGTTTACATTCTGCTTCCCTGATCCAGTATTTCATAAAGCTTATACTATCACATTAATTATGGTCTAAGAGGATTTTGTTCAACATGCTGTAGGTAGAGGATGGTCATGTGCAACCTAGGACATTTCAGATGTGCTCTACAGTTATGTGTTGCTCCAGCCTTGTCTAACTAGATGAGCACTGGCTTAGGGCAGGGACTATTTTGATAAGATGACTTTTCCAGGAGGAGCCCTGAGGAACGCTATTCGTCACCGGTCTCCACTTGGACATTGAGCCGTTGACCACCACTCTCTGAGTGCGGCCATCCAGCCAACTCCTTATCCACTGAGCGGTCCATCCATCAAACCCATTTCTCTCCAGTTTAGAGAGAAGGATGTCATGCGGGACAGTGCCAAATGCCTTGCACAAGTCCAGGCAGATGATTTCCGTTGCTCATCCCTTGTCCACCGATGCTGTCATCCCATCATAGAAGGCCACCAAATTGGTCAGGCACAATCTGCCCTTGGTGAAGCCATGTTGGCTGTCACCAGCTACCTCCTTGCTCTCCATGTGCCTTAGCATGGTTTCCAGGAGAATCTGCTCCGTGACCCTGCCAGGCACAGAGGTGAGGCTGACCGGCCTGTAGTTGCCCAGGTCCTCCTTGTTCCCCTTTTTTAAAAACGGGGGTTATGTTCCCTCTCTTCCAGTCATCGGGGACCTTACCAGACCGCCACAACTTCTCAAATACAATGGCCAGCGGCTTGGCAACTTCATCTGCCCGTTCCCTCAGGACCCACGGATGCACTTCATCAGGTCCCATGGACTTGTGCACCTTCAGGTTCCTCAGATGCTCCTGAACCTGACCCTGATCAATGCATGCCTTTGGATAAAGGAGAACATATAAAAGTTATTATTCTGTTCTTATGGGAATAGCCCAGTGGAGGCTAAGCTGTGCTTGCAGACTACCTTTTCATGCATGCCACAGGAGCCTTATCTGCATTGACTTCTTCCTACCAAGGCCTTCTTACCAGGGGTAAGTGGAGCAGAGGGGTAAGGAGCCACCAAGCAATCTGGGCAATGTTTATTATATAGCAGCAACCCAGCCTGGAAGAAGAGGGAGACCAATGGGAAAAAATTTTCACAATGAGAGTTGTAGAACACTGGAACAGGTTGCCCAGAGAGGTGGTAGATGCCCCATGCCTGAAAACATTCAAGGCCAGGTTGGATGAGGCTCTGAGCAACCTGATCTGGTTGGGGATGTCCCTGCTCCTTGCAGGGGGGTTGGACTAGATGACCTTTAAAGGTCCCTTCCAACCCTAACCATTCTATGATTCTACGAAATCCTGTCTGAGAAAACAAATTCTCTATGTATGGGTGTGAAAGCCCTTTGCAAGCTAAGCATGTAGGCTATGCCAGCCTCCACAGCCTAAGAGGGCATGAGAGAATACACCTCAAGAGAGGAGCTACTTTTTTCACTGGTTCTTCATCTCTGCTGATCACAGGAAGAGCAGTTATCCCTCACATCCAACCCAATATCACAATCTTGGACAGGTTTCTAGCCATGAAGGGTGCAGTGGAGGGGTAGCAGATGGCTCTGCACAGGTAGGATGTCCCTTTGCATTAGGAGAGCAGTGTGGAGAGGGGCGTGGCTTATCAGACAGCTGTCTCTTTCTTCCCAAGCACAGAGAAGTGCCATGTTTGTGTACACAGCAGCAATCAGTAGTCTACAGGGAGGGGGAAGGGTGTAGGAAGAACAAGCACAATCTCTTTCTCCAGAAGTGTTCGGAGCATGATGGTTGTGTCAAACAGGTTACAGAAGTGACAGTCTGAGTTGGACTCTGCTTTTCCCCAAAGCTCCATCCAAAAAAACCCCTCTTTTGTTTAGTACCGTACATCTGAAACAGGCCAAATACAGTAGACTGAACACAGAGAAGACAGTGAGCTGTGCTACAAAGACTGGGTAGTGAAACTACTCTAAAAACCATAAGACACCCATCCAGCCCAAGATTGCTTCAACTAGTGGAAGTCAAATTAGTCACCTAATCTTTTTTTGTCTGCTCCTTGTCACCTCTGTGGTTCATCAGAGGCACTTTGCAGGGTACCAAGACCAACCACCATATCATGTAAGTAAGCTGTGTCTAGACAGAGAAGCCAGCAGTAGCTTCTGCTAATGCACAGTGTCAGCTGCAAGTCTTGCACCTAGCTGACATTTCAGATAAAACCTGGATTACTCCTTAGTGAGGACTCAAATTCTGTCATTCTTTGTCTTCTCAAGTACAGGATCTCTTCTGAATTTGCACTGAGCTAACATGAATTGGGGACCACTGGAGCTAGATACCAACTCTCAGGCTTATTGATGTGGATTTAAAATCACAATTAACGGAGCAGAATGACTCCAGTTGTCAGTGCAAGCACTTCCACAACTGCAAGACTTGGCTAGTGGCCTTCCATCCAGATGGTTTTGTTGAGGAACTCACCAGGAGGAGCTGATGCTTACACTTGGCACTGGCACAACATTCAGAGTTGGTGAGTTTCCTTCCTACATTTGAAAGTGTATCAAACTCATTCACCAGGATCACTGCTCCCTGCAGTGCTGACATGAAGTGTCACACCGTACTCCCCTGTCACATGTCTTCCTAGCAGCCAGGGAGTGAGTGAGAGAACCAGCCCTCTCCTGGCTAGCAGAAACTGTCCTATAAAAGTAGCAGAACCACAATCTGACTTAAATTTCAGCTTGATTTTCCTCTGTGCCTGTCTGTCAGTCTGTCCTTTCATCCATCATAGAATCATAGAATGGTTTGGGTTGGAAGGGACCTTTAAAAGTCATCTAGTCCAAACCCCCTGCAAGGAGCAGGGACATCTTCAACTAGATCAGGTTGCTCAGAGCCCCATCCAACCTGGCCTTGAACGTTTCCAGGGATGGGGCATCCACCACCTCTCTGGGCAACCTGTTCCAGTGTTCCACCACCCTCAGTGTAAAAAATTTTTTCCTAATATCTAATCTAAATCTACCTCCCTCTATTTTCAAACCATTACTCCTTGTCCTGTCACAACAGGCTCTGCTGAAGAGTCTCTCCCCATCTTTCCTGTAGGCCCCCTTGAGGTACTGGACTCAGTATCAGACTCTCAGTCTTTTACGTCCTTGACTTTTCTGCATTACAGAGGCTCAACAGTAACACAGACTCTACAGGTGGTGTGAAAATCAGCAGTTGGGTGACAGAGAGAGGTTAAAATCCACTGAGGGAAAAGCAAGACAGGATTCAACCTCTTCTCCACTCACAGTAGCAGCAGACAGATGGCTCGTTAGCAGGTAGCTGCCACTCAGTCTATCACTACGCTCAGTTCCCTGCCGTTCACACATGGTGCTGCTGGTCCCCAGCCTGAAAAGTAGGCAACGCAATGCCATGTGAAAGGTGAGGGAAGCAAGGGAATCAGTGACAGGAGAAGAGGCTAGACTGTCCTCTGGGGAGAAGAAATTCAAATTGGGTATAAGGAGAAAGCTTTACACACTGAGAGTGGTGCGGTCCCAGGTCAAGGACCCAGAGAAGTGGTGGCATCTCCACTCTTGGAGTTTTTCAACACCTAACTGGAAAGGACTCCAGCAATCATTGAAGGTGGTTGCAGGATGTGAGCAGAGGGCTTGAACTTGAAACCTCCAGAGGTTTTTTCCACCTATATTACTATGAAATTTGTAACTACTGGGTGTGTTTCTTTTTTTATTCTTATCCTAGTTTCCAGAGCAGATTCTGTGTTGAAGCAGTCTACCTAGCACTCCAGCTTTCAGGTCCACTTTTAAAGCAAATTTAGCAAAAAAGTTGAAGTTCCAGGAAATGGAGCTCCTTTAAAATCATATCTATAGACAGTTGAATAAAGAGAGAAAAATCTGAATGAGTGCTCTAAGTCTAAGGAAAGGTAGCCATATGAGTTCAACATTAATATTAGACACAAAAGAAGGCATAGAAGATAAATGTTACAAATACCCCAACTTAAGGAAAAATCTTACCTTACCTTCTCAGACAAGGACCAATGCATCCAGCAGACACTCAGTCATGTGAGATCACACTCCATAAACTCCATTGCGCACAGTACCTTCAGTCAGGTGGACACAAGCTCCTGCAATTCATCTCTGCAAAGTACAGTCCCAAAGGTTAAGACAGTCCCAAGTCAAGACACTGTAGTGTAAGCTGCTTCATGGCCTTAACAGAAGCACCATTAGATAGATATATACCCTGTGCTGTATATTCTGCTCAGTGGTGCCAACTGGTGACTTTTCAACAATCAAGTACTGATGGAGAAGAAAGTAAATAAAGGCAGAGATTTCAGTTCCTAATCCTCACAGGCTTATACAGTGGAAAAGTGTTGTTTTGAATACCAGCTCAACAGTGGCCTTTTAAAATAAAAAGAGACAGTACAAATAATGCTAAATGTTGTGGTTTTGTTTAGCGAGGGGGGGGCCTAAGGTGGAAGACTGTGGTGGTTTAGCCTGGATCACCACACAGTTCTTTGCTTACCCTCCCCCTACCCAGCAGGACGGGGGGAGAGAAGTTGGGAAGAAAGGAAAACTCGTGGGTTGAGATAAAAACAGTTTACTAAAAATACTAAAAACTACAAAGCTAACAGAATATAAGGATATTAATATATGCAGAATATACAAAATGAACAATGTATAGTTTCTCACCACCCGATGTCCGAATGACCGATGCAGCCCGTCCTGAGCAGCGATCACAGAAACGACCGAGCAGCAAGCAAAGGGGGGAGAGCAAGCTAGCAAGGTAGAGGGAACGATGCCAGCAAGCAAGAGAGAAGAAAAGGATGCCAAGGGTGCCCAGACGGATACCCGAAAAGAATTGATGCCAGAAAAGAATTGCCCTCTCCCATGGGCCACCCCCCACTTATATACTGAGCATGATGTTTATGGCATGGAATACTCTCTTTGGCCAGCTTGGATCAATTATTCTGTCTGTCTTTTGCCCAGCTTCTTCACATCTTGTCTTCTCCTTTTTTTTTTCTGTTTTCTCCTTCTTAAATATGTTATCACAGAGGCGTTATCACAGGACATTCTGCTACCAATCGGCTCGGCCTTGGCCAGCAGCAGGTCCGCCCTAGGCCCGGCCGAGTCCACTAAACAAAGGGGAGCGACTTCTAGCAGTTTCCTACAGAAGCTTCCACCTTAGGCCCCCTCTCACTAAACAAAACCACAACACTAATCAAGTAATTCTGAGCTTCACTTTTTCCTGTAGATTCACATTTACTCACAGAACTTCAAACTGAACTCAAAGACATTGCAAACTGTGCTTGTCACATGAACACAAACCCTATCTTTTAAGTGTCAGCTAGAGTCTGACATCTCCTTTGTTATTTATGCACAGAGGAATTTTAGCAATCAACAGGGAAAGGGGCGTAGATCAAAATATGCCCTGTAGTCTGAAAGCAGTGAAATATGTTTCTCAGGGAGAAAGGAAAGGAGAAGGGGAAAAGGGAAAAGATAAGGGGAAAAGAGGAAAAGGAAGAAGGAATCCTATCTCTGTCTCCAAAGATCACATTATTGTTTGAAACTCATTGCAAGAAGATAATGCTTGAGCTGAAGCATATGTACAACGCTTGCACAGGATGTAGCCCACAAAAGACCTCACTCCATCCTCCATTCCAGAGCTTTCTCTTCCTTGAAACTCTGGCCAGAGCTACACAAGAGTCCAGTCAGCCCCAGAACTGCAGGAGGTATTCAGTTTTGCACCTCTGCATCAAGATCTCCGAACCTGAGTGCAGGTCCTCTGGGAATATCGTTTCAGAAGTGAAAACCTTGAAACTGGATGTCATGCTGGTGTAGATGTAAAATGTGGTGAGGCCCACACTCAGAGCAGGAATATCTATTGATCCCTTTTCATTGTCGTAGTTTAGCCTCATTCAGGGCCAGACTACACAGTCTCTCTCTCACTCCCCCCACCCTTCGAGAGAATAGGGGGAGATGATATAAGAAAAAGGCTTGAGGTTTGAGATAAGGACAGGGAGAAATCCTTAAAGTCACTGTTATGAGCAAAACAGACACAACTTGGGGAAAACTATTCATTTATTACTAAAAATAGCAGGATAATGAGACAGAGAATGAGATAACCTCTCCCCACCCCTCCCTCCTCCTGGGCTTAACATTGTCTCTACCACCTTCCCCCCCTGAGCAGCACAGGGGGGAAAGAGGGAATGGCGGTTACAGTCAGTCCATCACATGTTGTTTTATGCCGCTGCCTTGTCGTCGGGGGAAGAACTCTTCACGTTCCTCCCCTGCTCCAGTGTGAGGTCCCTCCCACGGGCTACAGTCCTTCGTGAAACTGCTCTGGCGTGGGTCATCTCTTCCACAGGGTACAGTCCCTCCAGAACAGCTGCCCCAGTGGGCCCTCCACGGGCCACAGCCACTTTCAGGCATCCGCCTGCCCCGGCGTGGGGTCCTCCACAGGCTGCAGGTGGATCTCTGCTCCTCTGTGGACCTCCATGGGCTGCAGGGGGACAACCTGCTTCACCATGGTCATCACCACGGGCTGCAGGGGAATCTTGGCCAGGAGCAGCATTACTCCTCCCCCTCCTTCTTCACTGACCTTGGTGTCCGCAGCTGTTCCTCTCACCAGAAAAATTCTTCACAACAGGCTGGCAGATGCCTCTCAGAATCTCTTCACATCATCCATCTCATCTCCTCTCCACTTCTTGTAGCCGGGCTGGGCCAAGTCAGGCCCAGTCAGCTGCCCAGCAGGAGGCCAGAGGGTGAGGCTTGCAAGGCCCACAAGGCCCGCACCTCCCCCTCTCTGCCCCTGCTCAGCTTCTTCGCGTCTTCTCTTCTTTTTTTTTTTTCCTGTTTTCCCCTTCTTAAATACATTATCGCAGAGGCGTTATCACGGAATATTCTGCTACCAATTGGCTCAGCCTTGGCCAGCAGAGGGTCCACCCTAGGCCCAGCCGAGTCCACTGAACAAAGGGGAACAACTTCTAGCAGTTTCCTACAGAAGCTACCACCACAGCCTCCCCTCACTAAACAAAACCAGAACACTAGTCAAGTAGGTCAGTGCCAGCAGAATACCCACTCCCCTGCACCAAAGGCAGAGCAAAAGTAGGTAGAATCAGCTGCCAAACAACACAATTACATTTTTGAAGCAAAGGTGCTGACTCTGAGCTTTTTCTTTCAGTCCATCTCCTGAGAAGGTAATGCAGCCTCCTTCAGCTTCCTGCAGCAGTAAACCTAAAACCCCGGCACATTTGATAGAGAACAGCCACCTATGGTAGGCAGTCAAACTAGCCAGGTTAGCTTCTGTGACTGTAATCATGTCCACTCTTTATAGCTGGCAATATGCATCTTGAGTGTGAATCAGAGGTGCAGTGAAGGAAAAGGCCTTTCTCTGAGTACTCAAGTGGGTCAAGTCATGTGTATCTATCTAGTGAAAATTCCACTGAGGCTTGCTTATCCTAAGGTCTTGGCAGTCCCTAGTGATGGTCTAGTCTTGGGCCCTAGCTAGGAGACAGAGCATGGTAAGTGGTTTGTTTGCTCTCCCAAGCATGGACTGGGAGCAGTGGATGCTAAGCTGTGGGCTGAAAAGCCTCACTGAGGTTTATTTTTCTATGCAGCTTGTGACACCTGGATTCCTAGTCTTCATTTGAGAGCCAGTGCCACCAGTCATGACAAACTGCTGTGAAAGGGCATTGCCCTCACCTTTGAAGGATGGTGATGTCATCAGTTCTCAAGACTAGAAAACCCCCACCAAGACTTCAGTGCTGGCAGTGAAGTGATGCTCCAGTTGACTTTTTAATGATGTCCATCTGCATCGCTGCATAGTGACCTCATATGTCCCCGATCCAGACTGATGGCTCTGTGCGACTTCTTTGCTCTACCATTTGGGACTGCTGAGCATGAGCCTGCAAGTGCTGACCCTGCCAGCAAGAACCATATGTTGCAAATACACTTTTTTGCACCACCTGACACCTACTTTCCTATGGATGCAGTGAACCAGAATGCATTCAGGGCTTTGAGAAACCCACGTGCAGTAAAGGCACATGGGAGAGCAAGATTATAGTCAAGCTTCCTGGCATTTGCATTGATAATTTCCCGTTGCTGCAATAATCATTCTAATTATAATGGATTGTCAATGTACGGTTTTAGTTTCAAATTACAATAATTACATCAAAGCTGAATCATATTCATGCATTTGGTCTTATTTGCTCAGCCCCAAGCCAGGGCAGGATCCAAAAATGAAAGTCAAATGTATAGCCAGAGTCTGCACAACCCAGCCACAATCATTTTTGAAGACACCTTTCTAACATTTGTGATTGCAGCGGAGATCCTAGGAAGACAGATGTACTCCTTAATGCCTTAGTTTCAGAAACCAGAGGAGTCCACAAGAAATTCAGCTGTTGGTCTTCATTAAAAAGGGAGATTACAGGCTTCAGGCCATAGAGTAAATCTTGAAAATGGGACCCAAGTGTCACTCCAAATGTGTTTCTTTCTTATAGCTTGTGATCTTTGAGGCAACATCTTTCCTTACAGAGCCTAATCTTCTGCTTTTCCAAGGGTTGGTGGCAGAAATACTGTGGAAAAGACCCCATGAAATTGTTTATTTGAACCAAAGTGGTGCGTGATTATCATAGAATCATAGAATCATAGAATGGTTAGGGTTGGAAGGGACCTTCAAAGGTCATCTAGTCCAACCCCCCTGCAAGGAGCAGGGACATCCCCCACTAGATCAGGTTGCTCAGAGCCTCATCCAGCCTGGCCTTGAACGTTTCCAGGGATGGGTCATCCACCACCTCTCTGGGCAACCTGTTCCAGTGTTCTACAACTCTCATCGTGAAAATTTTTTTCCTAATATCCAATCTAAATCTACCCTCCTCTATTTTAAAACCATTACCCCTCGTCCTATCACAACAGGCCCTACTGAAGTCTTTCCCCGTCTTTCTTGTAGGCCCCCTTGAGGTACTGGAAGACCGCTATCAGGTCTCCCCGGAGCCTCCTCTTCTCCAGGCTGAAGCATTAGGCGTGCTGAGTCATACACTAGTAACTAGCAAAGCACTTTGATCCTGAGGTCACACAAATCCATTGGCATCTCACCCTCCCTTGCCTTCAGAGGTAGTTGACAGTCTGGTTCTGACAGTAATACGGGACAATTAGACAGTGCAAGTGCAATATAAAACCAGGGACAAAGCAAGGGGCCTCTTAGAACCTCCAACCACCTGCCTTTGCCTTCTTTCCTGAGTTCTCCTGAATACATTTTGAATAAATGTTTCTGCTTCAGCTCTGAATGTGGCTTTTATTTCTGATGGGCAGTTTGAAGGATTGCTGCTTTTATTGATGTCATGATGAATAGAAATGGTTGGGTAAGCTCAGCATGAAAGAGCTAGAAGAGAGGTAGCCACAACCTGCACACTGGTGCTCTCCTGCCAAGACATCAGTGGGAATAAGGCCCTGAGTTACTGTACAAGTTTACCATTGACCAAAGGATCTGACACCAACATCTGTGTGGTTCTTTGATAGGGAGACAGAAAATTAAATATCAGTGCTTCCTGGCACAACAATGTCATATTCCTTTTTCTCCAGTGCATTGGAAATCTGCTTTCCTTGTCTTTTGAGGCACTGGGTAATCTATATCTCATGCATTAGTACAATAAAATCACTGAGTTCCAGGTTTAAATGTGACATAAAATGTAACCTACTCTCTGTGACTAGTCTTGTCTCTCTCTACACAAAATATAGCTTGCACTATTCCTTCCTTCTCACCCTACAGATCCAAGAGCTGAATGCTTTCAGCTACCTACAGACTACCCAGTCAAGGATGCGCCTTGCTTGGGAACTGGAATGGCCAAGGATGGCCTATATGGCATAAGAAGGGAGGAGAGGGATACTCAGGTGCTTCCACATAGATAATAAAGGAGAAGAGATGACCAGAACACATCAAAATGTCACAGAGGTGACACCCAGTTGAATGGAAAGGAAGAGGTGGCTGACAGGTTATGTGTGCTACCCAGGCTGCATTGAGCTCAGACTCAGACTGGGCCCTGTCTCCAGCCCTGATTCCCGTGCTTCCCACCTGCAAGACTGAAGGATTTGGGATACAATCATTTGCAAAAGACAACTTCTTTGCCTTGTCAGATACAAGATATTCAGCTAGTCTGATAATAGGTTCACAGCTAATTGGGCACCCTGGTGCACAACAAAGGTTGGGAACAGTTGGGTGGATTTGAGAAGATTCCCTTCAATTTATGTAGTACAAAGCAACCAGATAGCCTGGTTCCCACAATTTTGACTGGCTCCTTCTAGTGATGCTTCTGCGCTGTGTGGACCCCTCCTAGACTCATGCAGGAGCTGGCCTGCAGGAAAATACTAATCAAAGACCTGTGAGTTGGGATTTGGGAGGCTAGGAGTTAGCTCTTTTCTGGAACTGGCTTGCTCTCTCATTTGCATGTCCACTCATCTCTTCAACTTTGTCTACTCCACCTATTTTGACTGGAAGCTACAAGAGAGTTACCTTTCCTTGTGACCACCAATGCACCTGTATCATAAAAGCTTCCTGGGAAACTATGGCTACTGGTAAATTAAAACACTGTGTTTTAAATAATTATAAACCTACTTCCACCTTGCACTTTGCGGCAGGAATAGTCTCTGAAGATCTTTGTGCTGCACATAACATGGTGAGATCTCTCTTGGGAACAGACAGGAAGACCATAGACTGCAGTCCTTGCCAGGAGGGAAAAAGAGCCTTGAGTGTCTCATCATTCTGCAGATTTAGCAATTCAGCTTTGAGCAGCCACTGTCTGAGCTTCCCAAGTAGACTCTGGGATGTATGTGAGTGCCCTGAGGACTTTATCACATTCCTTTCAGAGAAGCCCTCTCTTAAAGCCCTGAACACCTAACTGAACAATCTAGTAGCACAACCTTCCCAACATCACAATATTCTTATTAAGATAATTAAATTGAAACCTTTTCCCTATACTGCCAATTTGGTTGTATCATAAAGCTTCCTGGTGAACTGCAGTTAGGTGGGAAAATGAAAATTATGCAAAGTGTTAGAATAAAGATAACTTTTTAAATAATCATGCTTACTTAATTATATTAACATTTTTCACTGAATGTTAAATTAGCTGGAGATGCCAGGGGGAAATATCCTACACAGAAAAATAAAAAGCAAGGCCTGGACTACAAGAGCATCCCTTTTGTTTTTCATTGAACAGTGTAATTAAATTAAGTAGGATTGATTTTGTGTCAGACATCTGCAGAAGTAATTCCCCAGCTTCATTAATGCTATTGTGCCTGCAGAAGTCTTGGTGGTAATTTCTCTCAGAAGTGGCCTAACTAGAATCTGGTGATGAGCTAGTGACGTGATATGACAGCATTACACAGAGCAGTTGTTCCTCTACCTTCTGTGCTCCCTGTGCCTGTGGAATAGCTCAAGCAGAGCTAGGCTGCTTTGGCAGCACGTAGAGTGAGACTAAACAGGGGTGACAGAAGGATCAAGGAACAGCAGTGGGTCAGTCACAACTGCTGTCAGCTAATGCAACACACCAGGCACTGGTCCCTGAGTGGACCATGTGGGTCAGAAAGCAGAAGAAAATAAAACAAGTAAAAAAGACCTGCAGATGCATGATTCAGTTCTGAAAAGATGCTGATGCTCCCTAGCCTGAAAATAACCATTCTGTATGAGCTAAGGAAATATAAGGAAATTAAAATAAGGTAGATATGATGTTGGGTATTTCTTTCCTTTGCCTGCTCACCAAAGTGAGATCACATCCTTTTACTAATCCAGAGTGACTGCAAAACATTGTCCTGGTTTAATCCCCATCTGGCAACTGCCAGACTCCTTTTGTGCAGAGCTATAAGAGCAGCTGGGCTGGATCCTATCAAAGGACCATCTAGCCCATGTGCTGTCTTTGACAGAGATTAGCAGTGTAGTCCTGGGGAAGGAGTACAGGTAATGCTGTACTATTTTAGATAGGTATGACAGTGTGTAATAAGATACCATAACAGAACTTAGATACCATAAAAGAGTAATATTGTCCTTCTAGCACCTTCCCACCTGCAATTCAGAGACTTTCTCAGCTGCAGTTGGTGCCTGAGTCTTCATGGTTAATAAACTACAGTGGAGTTTTTCATGCATTTGAGCCTTTTGTGCATCTACTTAGCTCTTTAGAGCCTCAGCGTCCTGTGGCAAGGAGCTCCATAGTTAACCATGTGCCAAGCATAAATAATTATTTCTTTTTCTTTGATTTAAATTGCTTCCTCAGGGCTTCATTCTTCTTTTGGGACTAACAGGGAGTACCTATTGCCTAATGACTCTTTTCAGAGATTCTGCCATTGTAGACCTCACTCATATAACCTTTATTTTGAAGACAACGTGCTGGGCTATTAAGTCCCTCCTTACATGTAAATCATTCCATTTTGCAGATCATTTTTGTTGTCCTATCTGTCTCTTTTTAAATTAATTATGTCTTCTTTCGAGACAGGGAAAGTACAACTGCCTATGTAGTTGACTGAATTCAATATTATACCAGTATGCATACAATACAAGACTGGTTTGTTCTTTGACCTATGCAATTAGCTGAAACATAAGAGTTAATCCTCTTGGAAAGTCAAGATGTTAGTTAACACGGAATGTGAGAATTAATCATTTTTGGAAGGTCAAGATGTTCATTAAGTCAACAGGAGTGATAAACCTGGGACACCTGATCGGGGACTGCTATCCTTGAGAGCAACATGTATCATGAGAAGTACATAAGCCAATTATAATGTTTTTAAACAAATTGCAGTAGTGAACAAAGGAGCAATAATGAGTCTTTAGGTGAACTTTCATCATTATGATACTAAAAATCACATCTGTTGAGCTGAAGACCCTGGCCCAAGTAGAGACCCCTACCCTTGAGCATGCGTAGTAAGTGAAAATTATTACAAAATTCTATGTAAGTTACTAATAAATCACTGTGTAATAGGTGTTACTCAGGGAGATACTAATTTTATCTGTTTGGTGTAGAGAATATTCTCACTGAACTGAGATGCTGTGCTGCTTGAGGCCTGCCTGCACAACTCAGCCTTTAGCTACAGCACTGTAAGTGATAAACAGCCACGTTGTAAACAGAAAGGAATGTTAAACAAGATAAGCTAACTGCAGGTGGGGAGGAGGAGAATAAGATATAGATGCTCATGTATATTTGCATGTATCCAATCAGTATATAGTCTCAGCGCGTGCTACGAACCTTGTATCCAATAGCAATAAGTTTACCCCCGCGTGCAATCTTGCAAACCCTATAACTGTGTGTACAAAGCCCTCAATAAACGAAGTTCACCCATACCTCTATGAGGAATCAGTGAATATTCGGGTTAAGTAAGTCCTCCGACAGTTTGGTATGAATTGTATCACAATATGCCAGAAAGGCATGCTACCTTTGTGGAAATCCACCTGGTGCCCAACTTTGCACAATCTCAAGATAAACTCAGAATATCTCAGCTCTCTGTGTGAGATCAGTGTATTGAACACTCTGCTAGTAAGACAACACCTAGGGTATCAGATCTTTGAACCTCTGCCTATAATATGCCTAAAATAAATGAATAGCCTGTATGGTGTGCTCTTCACGTCTCCTTGTCCATTGGTGAACATGAGACTGATGTCTTTGGAAATCTATCAACAGGAGACTCCATCTCCTCTTCCTGAGAAAATCCCTGCAAATGCATAGCTGGGATTGCTTTTTTCACCTATTGCCTTCAACAATACTGAGTTGTATCTCTCATGTTCTCACCCACAATATTCTCCAATACCGTTCTGCGGTTCCCTGCCCCTATCTTTACTATTTATCACCTTAAACACCTTCTGAAATGGACATTGTCACTCCACTAAACTGCTGTGCCAGGATGGAGCCATCAGGGACCCAGAGACAGCTTCTGAGAGCTAAGCTGTCCTTCACTAATACCAGGATAAGGATATAAAAACATCCTTGACCCCAGTGTATCTGTGCTTTGCAAAGATTTGGATTTGAAAGCTTGATTCCAGCCTGTCTCCCTAATGATTATGTATATGACACTGGGATAGACAGGGACACAAAACCTTGTGTTCATCCAGTTTAGCCAGTATCAGAAATGAATTACATCCTTCCCTGAGCAGGAAAGCTTATCATGCTTGCAGTGGTTTCTGGCATGGGTTAGCCATTCCTTAATAAAATCTGAGAGAATGAAGCCGCTTTTCTCTAGGTGAATACCCTGCAGAGCTCTCTCTCCTCTGGCAGATTTCCTATTTTAATAATCTAAGAGGTTCTGAATATCTTTGATGTTCTCCAACTGTATTTCAAATGGAATGGTAGTAGGCCTCTGAATTCAACATGGGACTCTCACAATCCCTAACTAGCTGAGCTATCTTTCCCCCTTTAAAAGTAAAAAAAAAAAATATGTTTCAACAGTCACAAGGCAGGAACATTTCTCACTTTTCAGAGGAAGTTGAATTGATTTCTTCATTGAGGGGGCGAGGCAGGGGAAGATAACTTCTAGCTAAATACTTCAGGAGATCAATCTGACACAGATGCAATTTACAGACCGAGGTAAACACTAAGGTGTTAGGCCTGAACTTCTGAATATACCAACGAAAGTGGTTAAACTCATATTCTTTATCTGATTACTCCTTTTAGGAGGAGGTTGTGAACAAAGTAACACTCCAGTCAGGCCATCACTGTCCTTAACAATTGCAAGAACAGTTTTGCAGAAGTCAGAGTTAGAATCAGAAGGCATTCCACAGGGAATGAGAACTGTGACTGAGAAGCAGGTCCCATACCAAGGTGCTGCAAGAAGTGCAATAGGTGCCCAATTTGAATATATGATGACAAAGTGATGAGAAACTGGAGGGAGCATAAAGGAAAGGCAGATCATAGGCAGTGCACTATTGGAAGCATTCCCATAATGAGCCCCACAGCATAAGTGAAAGAAGAGAGAAGAGAAAAAAGAAGGGAAACACAAAATAACACGTTGTCAGACAGTCTCCAGAGAGATGCTACCTTCCTGGAAATTACAGCAAAACAAAATTATAGATAAGCCATTGTGCTGTCTATGAAATTATAATGAGACTTTGGAGAGGAGCAATTTGGTAAGATGAGTGTAGATAAGGAGGAAATTGTGGATTCTCATAGATAAGGGAGAAACCTAGGAAATTAAGATGTTGGATGTGTTGGTGCTTGAGAAACACTGGGAAAACATGTGGAAAGAAAAAGAGAAAGAGGAAAGGATTTGAGATTACAGGATGTAGACAGCAAGTGGTGTTACTCAATAATGTCACTACTGAAGCAGCCTTGAGAAGGAGCCACTTCAAAGCAGAAAAGTTGTTGATTGACTTTGAGCTTTGAACACTCCACTTCCTAAACAAATCCTGCATTTCAGCAAAGCAGTAAAGTAAAAATAAAACTATTGTAATGGTCTGCTAGAGCAAGACTTACTTCTCCATTCAGTCAGCTCCAAGGCAGTTGAAGAACAAAGAAAAATCTTTTTTTTTTTTCATTAAACAAAAGAAACCATTATCACCATATGTGACAGGAAGGATTCATTAATCAGCAAGCAGGAAACGATGGAGCAGAAGACATCACAGGGCTCTGGTCAAGCCATTCACATTTCTTTTCTTTTGAGTGAGGAATGCCTAAAAATAATCTAATTATTCTATTATCCTATTATCATTTCTTTCTGGGAAGCATTGTTTCTCTAAGAGAGTCTGAACACAATTACAGCACTTTCTAACATCTTAGAACTCATATCTCAAGGAATTTGTGAGGCCAGAAAACATATTTTCAGGACCAGTAAATGAGGGGTTTCACATTAAAGCACCTAATAATGTTGGAAGCCACCAGCTAGACTCATTAGTTCGGTATACAGGTGGTGAGTGCGTCAGGAATAAACAGCTGAACTGCCTTTGTCTCCAGTCCAGGGACGGACTGGATGACCTTTCAAGATTCCTTCCAGCCTTGTTTTCTCTTGAGTATCTTGGTGTCACAGGCAAAGTGGGGACATAAAAAAAACCAAACAAACAAACCAACAAACCCAAAAACACTACAATGGAGCAGCAATGGAAAGGAAAGGAAACAAGTAGCACTGAGAGGACTAGCTCGTTCCACTCACAGAAAATCCTGTGCTTTTTTTTTCTCAGAATTGCCTGCAGAAACTGCACCTGAGACCCAGCAGGGCCACACTTTAAGTCAAAGTCTGCTTCATGCCTATCTGAATCAAAATCCAAGTCCTGGGGAGTTTCTAGGGAAAAATGATGAGTCAGGGTCACTGAAAAAGAATGATTTTAGGAAACAACAGTATTTTTTTTTCTATGAAAAGGTTTTGGTGAATTTCTGATGAAATATAGGCTTGGCTTAACTGTATCCACCTAGTTTCTTATCCAGCTACAATAGGTTTGTGAGCCCAGGTGCACTCTCTGAAGTTAGGGTCAATGTTTGGGCTGTAGAAGTCCCGTTTCCTCAACAGAAGCCTGGTTCACATCCCTGCTACTTAGAGCTTCCCCCTTCCTTGCTGCAAAGACCAGTGATCTCCCAGGGCTCCCAGTGCGTCTTCAGCCTGTGAGGGATGGTGAATACAGGACATTTATGATCCTGTGCTCCCAAGCTCAGTTTCATTTCAGAACAAGCTAACAAAAATATTCCCACTGTGCTGAAAATTGCAGGTGGTTGGGAGGGGGCAATATGCTAAAAATGCGTAAAACAAAACAAAACAAAACAAAACAAAACAAAACAAAGTATACAGTTTGTTCTGAAAGGGATCAAAGTTTTTCAGGATTTCAGAATTTCTTGCACAATAAGAATTTTAGCTTTCAGACAGTGCTGATCTTTCTGCTCTTTCCTTTCTCCAGCAGCAGCTGTGAAATCTTAGCCTGCAGAAGCGGTCCAGGTGTTGCAGAGCAACAAAACTTTTCTGCTTTCACAGTGATCAAAACTGAGCATTTATTCTTGAAACCAGTGTCCCAAATTTTGGATGCACTGGTTGCACACACAGCAAGATGTACTCTGGGGATAAATACCAACCCAGTCCTGCCTGACATCCATCTGATATTACTCATGGCAATGGATCTCTGCCCACTTATTGGATCCCAATTGCCCTTTCCTTTTTGGCTGGATCTATACCTCTTACAGTCTTCAGTAATTGCGACCTTCTCTACCTTAACTAGTAATTTTTCCCATGGTACCAAGTTTAATGCTTTACTGCAGTGCCAGTCTACCTCAGTTATCATGTCATAAACATCACTGACTTCATCAAAGAAGACTACCAGTTCAGTCTAAGCCATTTGCTCTACTACAAACATGTTCAGATACATCCTATTAGACTTGTGCTTCCAGGTCTCTGGATATGTGTTCCTTCAAAAGTTGTTCTGAAGCCTCAAATGCCATAAAGGTCTGCAGCTCTCAAGGGTGTTCTCTTTCCTTCTTTTTAAATTTAAATATCTCTTCTGCTATTCTCCAAGTCCAGTTGAGAAGTTTGTTAAAAAACTGAGTTGCCTCTGAGTTGGCAATTTCATGCACCAGTTGTTCAGGACTTGCAGAGTTTATCAGCTCACCCTTCTCCTTCAGTTAGTGTGCATCAAACTCACAAAGTCTAATTCCCCTCTCCAGGAGGAGTGTTTCATTTCTGTCCATTCATTGCCACTTTAAATTTCTGCCTTATTTCAAAATCGTCATAAGAAAACTGAGACAAAATGCCAGGCCACCCCTCCCTGTATTCAGCATCATTCTGTTTCCTCTTATTATTTTACTTCAAAAGGACAAACATTTAACTACTGGCGTCAATATTTCTACAAGGTCTAACCCAGTATGACTCTTGGCAATCCTCATTTTACTCCTGTACGTCCTGATGTTTCAGCTGTGATCTTGCAACCAGGTTTCTTTTCCTTGTAGTCTCTGTGCTTATTCCTAGTATCTGTCTCAAGACAGCTGGTGATATTTGTTCCTAGACTGTTTTCCCTTTGCCTAGGACATGAATTCCTGCTTCCAAACTTTGACTTCCTTCTGCGTGTTATTCCTTTTACATTAAACTGGATTAGCCTGTAATTGTATGTTTCAGGGTTATTTGTTTCTTCTGATCAATATCTTTCTTCTTTTTCTTTTTCTTTTTCTTTTTCTTTTTCATTTTTTCTTTTTCTTTTTCTTTTTCCTTTTTTAAACATATTCACTCCTTCCACATATTGCAATGAAATAACTTTACTTCTCATTCTTTCATTATGGACATGACAAAGGCATTGATAAGGTGTCACATCCAAAATTATATGTGTTCTACCACTGCTTGTAGCAGTTTTTCTCTAGATTATTGCCAGCCACTTAAAATCTCTTTACCTGATGTTGTTCCAAAACAGGGTTTCTTTTTACCCAGTGTGCAAGAGTCAATCAACATACTGAGTTAAAATACCTGTATTTATTTTGATTCTGCAGAAGTGGGTGATAGGCATCTAACACAGCCAGCACACCTCTCAGAAATGTAAAGGGTCTTTTATACAAAATCGTAACAAGGAAGAAATAACTACTTGGTTCCTCGTACTTTTCCCACTGCCCATTATTACATCTGTTTATGTTTAAAACACACAGGGAGGTTCTCTTCATTAGCATACTCATTATTCATAAGGGGGTGTAGTTTTTAACATTAAAATCACCTAAGGGTAGTTTAGGATTCAAATTTTGCTCAGGGTCCTGTATAGGCTTATATAACAAACCGTAGATCACTATATACAATATACACTTGACAGGTCTATGAATATACTATTATCCTTGACCAGCATGCCTATCAGAGAATCATAGACTCATAGAATCCTTAAGATTGGAAGAGACTTCCAAGATCATCAAGTCCAACCATCAACCTAACACCACCATGCCTACTAAACCATGTCCTGAAGTGCCACATCTACATGTTCTCTGAACACCTCCAGGGATGGTGACTCCACCACTTCCTTGGGCAACCTCTTGCAATGCGTGATTACTCTTTCAGTAAAGAAGTGTTTCCTAATATCCAACCTAAACCCCCCCCTGCTGCAACTTGAGGCCCTTTCCTCTCATCCTATTGCTAGTTACCTGGGAGAAGAGACCAACACCTGCCTCCCTACAACCTCCTTTCAGGTAGTTGTAGAAAGCAATGAGGTCTCCCCTCAGCCTCCTCTTCTCTAGACTAAACAATCCCAGTTCCCTCAGCCACTCCTCATAAGACTTGCTCTCCAGGCCTCTCACCAGCTTTGTTGCCCTTCTCTGGACACACTCCAGCAACTCAACATCTGTCTTGTACTGAGGGGTCCAAAACTGCACACAGTATTTGAGGTGTGGCCTCACCAGTGCCGAGTACAGAGGCACAATCACTTCTCTACTCCTGCTGGCCACACTGTTCCTGATGCAGTGGTACTTCACTGTAATAAAGTTCCTGTTCAGGACCAAGAGGATGCAGAAGAAATAGGGTGATATCCAGGACAATGTTGTCACCTGCTACCCCACCGTGGCCCATCTCACCATGACACTAGTTGCCTTAGAGCCCTGGCAGCTTACGATACAGTGATTTTACAGCCTTAGGCAACATTCAGCCCTCTCAAGCGCTGTAGTGATACTGCAGGTGGGCAGGGATCATCTTCCCACTGTATTACAAAGGCTAGGATTAGGGCAGAGCCAGGTAGATATTATCCTGACTTTCCACAGAGCCCTGATGGTGCATCTGACTTGTGTTTTGCAGAACAGCCTCTGAGGGGGTCAGTCCAGATCCCTCAGTACTGTGCTAAACTGCAAGAGGACATATTTCTCTTTAATTCTAAAGGTTAAAACATAGTGCTTATTTACAGTCTCCTGGTTACATCTTGGTATGTAAAGTAATAATCAAGTAATAAAGACTTATGAAAGGACATATTATTAATTTTCCACTTAATCTCTCCCACTAATTAAAGATTTTTCACTATTACATTCTGTCACTTAATATACAATATGAAGTAATATTTGTCCTTTAATTTTTACATTCATTTAAATACCAATTTTAATTTCTTTTCAATGGAAAATAATTTTGTTTTTTGCCTTTCCACTTAAATTAGAAACACCTTATGGGTATTTATTTCTTTTTCCTCTAAAAATGTCACTCATGTTAATTTGATAAACATTTTTAATGTGTTGAGCTGCAGAATAGTTACAAGAACGGCAATTACTTCAAAATTCTAAGGAACATTTATTTTAAAATTCCTAATTGAATACACTGCCCTGAACAGTAGTTTCATTTATTTTCAGCACAAGAACAATTTTCTTTTAATTTCCCAGATCATATACATTGTAGTTTCCACATAAAGTAATAGCTACCAAAGAGGGAAACTTCAATGTTTCAATATGAATATTCCTGTACCATTGGAAATAATGGCTGTGTATCTGGTAAATCATAATAGCAGTTTGGCATCTTTGCACCTCTGTGTTGGTTTTGTTTAGTGGAGGGGCTACGGTGGCAGCTTCTGTACGAAGCTGCTGGAAGTTTCCCCTTTGGCCGGTGGACTCGGCCAAGTTTAGAGCAGACCCAGCGCAGGGCCAAGCCAATTGACGATGGAATGTTCCCTGATAACACTTCTGTGATAATGCATTTAAGAAGGGGAAAAATAAATTTAAAAAAAAAAAAGGGAAGAAGCAGAAGCAGGAGGTAGAGAGGGGAAGGTGCGAGCCTTGTGGGTCTTGTGGCCCTAACCTTCTGGCCTCCCGCTGGGCAGCAATCTGGGCCCGACTCGGGTTGACCCGGCTGCAAGAAGTGACGAGAGGAGATGTCAGGAGAACCTGAGAGGCATCTGCCTGAGCTTGATTGTGAAGAATTTCTTGTGAGAGGAATGGCTGCAGACACCAAGGTCAGTGAAGGAGGGAGAGGAGCAATGTTGCTCCTGACAGAGATTCCCCTGCAGCCCGTGGTGCAGCCCATGGTGAAGCAGGTTGTCCCCCTGCAGCCAATGGAATTCTACAGAGGAGCAGAGATCCACCTGCAGCCCATGGAGGACCCCACGCCGGGGCGGGCGGATGCCTGAAGGAGACTGTGGCCTGTGGAGGGCCCACGCTGGGGTGGCCTGTTCCTGAAGGACTGCACCCCATGGAAAAATGACCCATGCTGGAGTAGTTCATGAAGGACTTTAGCCCGTGGGAGGTAGAGATAATTTAAATGAAGTTAAACCTGGGAAGAGAGAGGGGTGGGGGGAAGTTGGTTTTCTTCTCTTTCTCATTATCCTGCTTTGTTTTTATTAATAGTAATAAATAAATAGTTTTCCCCAAGTCGGTAGGGGAGTTGCCGGTAACGGTAACTTCAATGATCTCTCCTGGTCCTTATCTCAAACCTCAAGCCTTTTTGTTATATTCTCTCTCCCTCATTCCCTCAGAAGGTGGGGGGAGTGAGTGAGAAACTGTGTAGCTTGCTTTCAAGTGGGGCTACACTACAACAATCTATTAGAATATGGGCTTCAGTGAGGTGATTTTTGGAAAAATAAAATTGATGGTAGAATTCAAGCATGGTTTTCAGAGAACCACCTTAAAATCTGCAGGCTCTCCCTTATAACTGATCTGGCACAGAGAGATGAATGTTCCCTGTAGAGGGACTGCACCTACACATCTTCCACCTTGAACTGTTTAGGGTAGATGTGCCTGCCTGAAACTGCCGGCTAATTTCAGGACAATGTTAAGTCTCTACAACGAAGCAACTTTTTTTAATCTTTTTTTCCGTTTTTGCTCCAGAAATGAAAAAATAATAAAAATTCCCAACATTAAAACCATTAACATAACAACATTAGTGCTCTGCTAATAAGCTAAGTACATTTTGGCTGCTATGTTAGATGCATGTTATCATCATAACTGCTATCTTCATGATCTTATTAATGTTGCTAGCATGACCTTGGAACTGTAACTGAAATTACAGGAAGTCAAATAATTTTGAAAATTTTTCTTGGTACACAGAGTTTCATAAAGCTCATATTGCTTGTCATTATTACAAAAATAAACACCAGATTCAATGTAAGAAAATTCTTAAACAATAGGCTCACTGGTGGATGAGACTTCAGAATGTAAAGACATCCAACACAGGTATTTTTCCAGACAATGGGTTTGCCCAGGAACAGTGCTGAGAAGCTAGGCAACATTTTAGCTTATGTGGATCCTTACATATAGGTCCTTATATGTAGATCCTGCATCATGCCAATCAGTGCCCCATAATTTATTTCACCATAAGCCAAACATGACTTAGGGTTACAACTTAGCAAAGTACCTACACATTTACCTTTAAATACACAGACAAAGTCAACAGTATTAGCATTAATATGTATTTCCACATAACAGCACATTACATCATTCACATCTAGTACATCACAGCCCTGGAATAGGAAACAGTGCACAGCTGTCTTACACTCTCACTATCTTCTAGTCAAAGCAACCAAACTGATCCCAAACGTGACATTTTTCTTTCCTCCTCACTTGACCTACTAATTCAAGGTAAAGCACAGATTGGACAGTGGACAGTGCTCTTCTCAGGGGAAATGTTAACTGAGTAAAAATAAACTCACAGGACTGATAATATTTTTTAAATTAATTACTGTAAAGGAGGAGGTATCAAAGTTTCATCAGACACTCGCATCCAGTGCAAATCCTCCATAATGTGAGTGCAAGAGAATGAAGACCATGTTAAATTCGCACCTTCCAGAGCACCAAGTACTAAGCCCCTCTACCATCTACCATTGGTCGTGCCTGATCAGTTTCATGGCCTTCTATGATGGGGTTACAGCATCAGTGGACAAGGGATGATCAGTTGATGTCATCTACCCGGACTTGTGCAAAGCATTTGACATTATCCTGCATAACATCCATCTTTCTAAACTGGAAAGACATGGATTTGATGGACAGATCACTCAGTGGATAAGGAATTGGCTGGATGGCCGCACTTAGAGAGTGATGGTCAACAGCTCAATGTGCAAGTGGAGACAAGTGATGAGTGGCGTTCCTCAGGGGTCAGTATTGGGCCTGGCCCTGTTCAGCATCTTTGTCGGCGACATGGACAGTGGGATAGAGTGCACCCTCAGCAAGTTTGCTGACAACACCAAGCTGTGTGGTGCCGTTGACACGCTGCAAGGGAGGGATGCCATCCAGAGGGATCTTGACAGGCTGGAGAGGTGGGCCCGTGCCAACCTGATGAAGTTCAACCAGGGCAGGTGCAAGGTCCTGCACATGGTCAAGATTATCCCAGGCACAAATACAGGCTGGGTGGAGAATGGATTGACAGCAGCCCTGGGGAGAGGGACTTGGAAGTGCTGGTGGATGAGAAGCTCAGCATGAGCCAGCAATGCATGCTTGCAGACCAGAAAGCCAACTGCTTCCTGGGCTGTATCAAAAGAAGCGTGGCCAGCAGGTTGAGGGAGATGATTCTGCCCCTCTATCTGGTCTCATGAGACCCCACCTGGAGTACTGTGTCCAGTTCTGGAGCCCCCAATATAAGAAGGACACGGACCTGTTGTAGCAAGTCCAGAGGAGGGCCACAAAGATGATAAGAGGGCTGGAGCACCTTTCCTATGAGGACAGGCTGAGAGAGTTGGGGTTGTTCAGTCTGGAGAAGAGGAGGGTCCGGGGAGACCTTTTAGTGGTCTTCCAGTACTTCAAGGGGGCCTACAGGAAAGACAGGGAGAGAGTCTTCAGTAGGGCCTGTTGTGACAGGACTAGGGGTAATGGTTTTAAAATAGAGGGAGGTAGATTCAGATCTTCAGGAAGAAAAAAATTTATAATGAGGGTGGTAGAACACTGGAACAGATTGCCCAGAGAGGTGATTGATGCCTCATCCTCCAAAACATTCAAGGCCAGGTTGGATGAGGCTCTGAGCAACCTAATCTAGTGGGGGATGTCCCTGCTCCTTGCAGGGGGGTTGGACTAGATGACCTTTGAAGGTCCCTTCCAACCCTAACTATTCTATGATTCTACCCAGACTACCTTTGTGTTTGACTGTCCTTCAACCTTACATGAGGAGCTGCATTCAGGCAGACTGAGCAAGTCAGGGAGACCTTGAGGACAGGAGGAAGCTCTTAGCATGCAGGCATCTGCATTGGAACCTCAGTTTTAATGCCTTGACTAGTCAGCAAGGACAAAATGTCACCACAGCCTTACACCCACTTTCTGTAAAAGGGTAATAATGACACATGCTAAACCACCAAAGTGGCTGGAGATATGGGCTGGAGAGCCCTGCAGAATAGGAGGCTGCATCTTCTGAGTTAGCCACGTGGCTAGAGGCCCAGTAGAAGGAAATGAGCAAGGCTCAGTACCTACTCCTGTGCAGTGTTAAAAACCTCTAAGTCCTTAACAGGTAAATCTATTTAGTGGCTGAAATTACCTTATGGGCTCCTCCTGGAATATTTGAAATTTTGCTTAACAGACCCTTTATTGCAATGTGATGCAGAGAGCCAGGTAATGAGGCCTTTCCTCTCCACTCCTTTTTTTTTTTTAAACACTTACATTGATTTACACATCACTATAGAAATCTCTGTAGACCACTGTTTGGCCTAAAACTTAGGGAAAGCTAAAAGGAAAGATTTATGCTTCTTTCTCAAAGAAATTTAAAACTTATTTTTAAAATTATGATGATACATAGTCTCCCAGATAAACTGAAGCCTCATAAAACATTTTTTTTCCAGTTAAAACAGATTTCCAGAGTGACAAAGTATGATTTCTGGTTAAGTTTCAATTTCATTCTATCTAGCTACAGAGCCTCAATGTATAGGCTATGGCAGTTCGCTGTGCTTAGGTGAGTGTAATTAAAAGTATAATAAATCAAAAAGATTACATTACTTCAAGCCAGTTATGTTCTCCAGAAATTGTGTAGTACTGCCAATTAATCAGTATTATAACTCTGCCCCAATCATCTGCTCTGCTATCCATTGTTATCATTATTTTCTCTAACATAGCCTCTTCCCCTAAGGGCAAAGCAGTAACCCTGCCCAAGGCATTGAGAAGCTGCAGTGGAGAGTCCCACTCATGGTTCCAGATGCATATCTAGCAAGAAGCTAAGTAAGACATGAAGGTGTTAGAGGCAACACTACAGCAGAGGGGCCTAGAGGTGCCCAGGTGCCCCGTGGGGTTTCCTTGCTCACCACTGTGCTGCTGACTGGAAGTGTTCTGTGTGGAAATCATCAAACGGTAGCCCTGCCCCAAGCTGTTCTACATGCCATTTTGTTGTCCCAAAACTTTTGGCCATCACTTGGTGTGCAAAGAGCCAATCCACGCGCAGAGTGGAGGTATTTCCTTTTATTGCATAGATGTGTGTATGTATGGGTGCCTGTCCCAAGACAGCACACCAAGTCTTCAAATCTATGGTAATTTATACACAAAGCATTAACATATTCAACCTCTACTACATATACATGATTATTTCATTAAATGATTGATCAGAGTCTCTTCACCTAGCATGTAAATTAGTACACATGCTCAGTCCTGTCACCGAGTCAGAGGGATTACAGTGACCTAACCTGATGATGTGGTCCAGGCAGCTTCTGCGATTTCTGCCACAAACCTTCAGTGTCTGTCTTCGCAATTGTATGTCTTACAAGGTCATCAGCCACTTGAAAATGGGGAAGGAGAACTCTCAGCTCAAGTGTGAGCAACTTCTGTTCTACCAAGTTTTCCCTCTTAGAGTTACAGTTCCTAGTTAACACTGGATTTTCTCTTGTTCACTATTTTGTCTACACATCACCTCTCTTTTCCCTTCAGCTTTTCCCATGCTCCATTCCATTTGGTGGTTTCCATGGAAACAAGAGATACTTTCTTCATTAATGTCCAATACTGAAAATTGTCTGTATACATTAATTAGCCAGTTGTAATTAAAATCAGTGCAACAATGGACTAGTTGTTCTGTACTTTCCCTACTGCATCCCATCTCTAAGGCAACCATGCTGGCCTTCCTACAATGTTCTCACAGAGCTCCCTGCCCTTGTTCAGCAACCTCAGATGCACGTTTGCTCCATGTAGAAGGACTGGGAGGCAGTGGTGGATATTATGCAGTGTTTTACTCCTTTCCCCTTTTCTCTTTGTTTCTTGTTTCTTTTATGCTCTGGTACAGAGTGAGAAGTAAATTCGTACCTCTATGTCATGGACCTATGGGGCCTTGACAAATTAAAATAAGGCTAGTGCTGTATACTCATTGAGTCTGATTGTCTCTTTCCCACACACAACCTTACAGACAGACCTGTCTAGTAGCAGAGTTGCTCATAAGTTCCAGCAAGCTTTGGGATCCCAAGGAGGGTAATTTATATGCTGAAGAAATCGCAGCAAGATTTTGACCTTTCCCCAGCCCTCTTCTTCCATTCACTCTCTTACCTCACACCTCTTCAGGAATCTGGTCACAGCTAGTATAGCCTGACTTGCTCCACAACAGCACATAATAAAAGCAAATGTCCTCCAGGGCCCTGTGGGACCGTTCACTCTACTCCTGCTTAGATTTTGGCTAACACAGCTCATGCCAAAGCCTGATGTGTGCTGGGAGCAGTGCCATTAGGTCAAAGTGAGAGCACTATGTAGGTAGGATAGGTGGCCAGGAAGATTTGAAGGGCCATCGTGCAGCCATGATCACCTGTAAATTGCTGTCTCTGGCAGCCATTATCTTTTGTCTCAAAGCTTCCTCAGAATCCACTAACTTATGGAAATGGTTCAGACCAAACCTCCAAGCTGGAGACTATAAAACATCAGTGTTGTGGTTTGTTTAGTGAGGGGGGGGGCCTAAGGCGGTAGCTTCTGTAGGAAACTGCCAGAAGTCACTCCCCTTTGTTCAGTGAACTCCGCCGGGCCTAGGGTGGACCCACTGCTGGCCAAGGCGGAGTCAACTGGTAGCAGAATGTTCCGTGATAACGCCTCTACGATAACGTATTTAAACGCCTCTGCGATAACGTATTTAAGAAGGGGAAAACAGAAAAAAAGAAAAGGAGAAGAGAAGATGTGAAGAAGCTGAGCTGAGGTTTTGAAGCAGATCCAACAGCAGTTGCACTGCTAAGGTTTTCATGCTTCCTGGTGTTGTACAGGGGACATTCACACTGTGACAGAGGAGGAAGGATGAGCACTCATTGTCAGCTAGGTAACTCTTTTATTTTGTTCATAGGTACATGATATTAACACTTACAGGCTGTAAGTTATGAAATCTTATTATTTGAAGGGTGAATAAGTGAATTAACATGACAGACTACTCTGGGCAAAACGAGATTGAGCTCCTGTTTGTCTATCATATTTCTTAATGAGCTCATGAAATAAAGTTTACATCACACAGTACATTGTCCTATAAATCTGAGATGTCCAAACAGACCTTGACACTCTGTCCTAAGAAAACTAGGGAAATTTGCCACTGGCTTCAGCAGGAAGAAGGCTGGACCATCCTTGTTGTGATGCCCATCCACCATCATCTGCGCTGAGACTTCCTGCAAGACAAAAACTTACCTCCTCTCAGTGCTCACACAACGCTAGAGGTCTTTGCAAAGCATGTCTCTTCCTGCACAATTATTTCCAAGTGGCAAGTGAGAAGCATACAAAAGCATTCACTAAGGCCAACAGACCCTAGAGAATTGCCTCTACTAGCTGGGGTCCACCAGGCTTTGGTTGTGCCATTGCTTCTGGTTATTGTGAGCTGGTTTTGGCAGGGCAATTCCCAACATCACGGTTTGTCAAAGCAGTACTTTGAGGTTCTCCTCAGGACAGGATCCCAATGTGTGCCCATAACAAAGGGCAATGAGGCAGTTTTGGGCTTGCAATCAGAAAAAGACTAGCAAAGGGAACATTTCACTTATGGAATTTTCTCATAGAGAACCTACTGTTTTGGTCAAAATGCACACACAGGTCATGATGGGACATGGAATCATAGAATGGTTAGAGTTGGAAGGGACCTTCAAAGGTCATCTAGTCCAACCCCCCTGCAAGGAGCAGGGACATCCCCCACTAGATCAGGTTGCTCAGAGCCCCATCCAGCCTGGCCTTGAACGTTTCCAAGGATGGGGCTTCCACCACCTCTCTGGGAAACCTGTTCCAGTGTTCTACAACTCTCATCATGAAAATTTTTTTCCTAATATCCAATCTAAATCTACCCCCCTCTATTTTAAAACCATTACCCCTGGTCCTATCACAACAGGCCCTACTGAACAGCCTCTCCCCATCTTTCTTGAAGGCCCCCTTGAGGTACTGGAAGACCGCTATCAGGTCTCCCTGGAGCCTCCTCTTCTCCAGGCTGAATAGCCCCAACTCTCTAGCCTGTCCTCATAGGAAAGGTGCTCCAGCCCTCCTATCATCTTCATGGCCCTTCTCTGGACCTTCTCCAGCTGGTCCATGTCCTTCTTATGTTGGGGGCTCCAGAACTGGACACAGTACTCCAGGTGGGGTCTCACGAGAGTGGAGTAGAGGGGGAGAATCACCTCCCTTGACCTGCTGGCCACGCTCCTCTTGATGCAGCCCAGGATGCGGTTGGCCTTCTGGGCCACAAGAGCACATTGCTGGTTCATGTTGAGCTTCTCATCGACCAGCACTCCCAAGTCCTTCTCCTCAGGGCTGCTCTCCATCCATTCTCCGCCCAGCCTGTATTTGTGCCTGGGATTGCCACAACCCAGGTGCAGGGCCTCGCACTTGGCCTGGTTGAACTTCATCAGGTTGGCATGGGCCCACCTCTCCAGCCTGTCCAGGTCCCTCTGGATGGCATCCCTCCCTTGCAGCGTGTTGACAGCACCACACAGCTTGGTGTCATCGGCGAACTTGCTGAGGGTGCACTCTATCCCACTGTCCATGTCGCCGACAAAGATGTTGAACAGGGCCAGGCCCAACACAGACCCCTGAGGGATGCCACTCGGGACCGGTCTCCACTTGGACATTGAGCTGTTGACCACCACTCTCTGAGTGCGGCCATCCAGCCAGCTCCTTATCCACTGAGCGGTCCATCCGTCAAACCCATGCCTCTCTAGTTTAGAGAGGATGTTGTGCGGGACAGTGTCAAAAGATTTGCACAAGTCCAGGTAGATGATATCCGTTGCTCCTCCCTTGTCCACCGATGCTGTCACCCCGTCATAAAAGGCCACCAAATTGGTCAGGCACGATCTGCCCTTGGTGAAGCCATGTTGGCTGTCACCAACCACCTCCTTGCTCTCCATGTGCCTTAGCATGGTTTCCAGGAGAATCCGTTCCATGACCCTGCCAGGCACAGAGGTGAGGCTGACCGGCCTGTAGTTGCCCAGGTCCTCCTTGTTCCCCTTTTTTAAAAATGGGGGTTATGTTCCCTCTCTTCCAGTCATTGGGGACCTCACCAGACCGCCACGACTTCTCAAATATGATGGCCAGTGGCTTGGCAACTTCATCCGCCAGTTCCCTCAGGACCCGCGGATGGATCTCATCAGGTCCCATGGACTTGTGCACCTT